>PVIJ01005876.1:0-98561 GCA_004024925.1 Scalopus aquaticus | reverse complement strand
GCTATGCGAGGTTTTTGTGGTTCCATATGAATTTCATCAGTAGTCGATCTATTTCTTTGAAGAATGTCGTTGAGATTTTTATTGGGATAGCATTAAATCTGTAAATTGCTTTTGGTAGGATTGCCATTTTGATAATGTTAATCCTTCCAATCCATGAACAAGGGATGCCTTTCCATCTTCTTGTGTCTTCTTCTATTTCATTCAACAGAGTTTTGTAGTTTTCTTTGTATAAGTCCTTTATGTCTCTCTATTTGCAGATGATATGATTATATACAAAACCCTAAAAACGCCATAGGAAAACTACTCAAAATAATAGACCAGTTCAGTAAAGTAGCAGGTTACAAAATCAACGCACAAAAGTCAGTAGCATTCCTCAATGCAAACACCCAATCTGAAGAAGAAGAAATTGAGAAATCCATCCCCTTCAAAATCGAAACCAAAAAAATCAAATATCTGGGAATAAATCTAACAAAAGCATCTCCTGAAATTCTGAATGTAAACAAGCCACAGTGGTCTAAAAGTCCTCTTGACTTTAACACCAAAAATATTCATCTGTATTTCCAGATCACATTTTAATAATTGAGGATATCCCAAAATACATGCTTAAAGTATGTTATTAAACCCACAATTAGATATTATTATTATGTTAATAAAGAAGTACAGTTTTACCATCTCACAATCTATGATCTTTTGATGACTATATTTCAATATAATTGATTTATTTTGGAATCTTCGGTGTTTCATTTTCTGCATTTAAATTTTATTCTATAGAAATGGACTTCAGCATGATGGCAGAAGTTCACAAAACCAATTATTCAAAAGCTCTGAAAAATAGTCTTGGGACAAACAAAAAAATAAAGAAATCTCAATTCAACAAGATCTGTGAAACTGGTAAGAAAGGTAAGAGTCTGTGGCATTTAAAATAAGATTGCTCCTCTCTGCTCCTCCCAGCTCAGCAGGGTGAGGACTTCAATTCCAGACTATAGAGAAGAATGCTGGGCTCTACTCTCTAGCTCCTGGCCAAGGACTCTGTGCCTGGAAGGAGCAATGATTTTTCTTTCTTCCTGGAAGAATTTCAGTGTTTTTCCTCCTACCCCAAGCTGCCTACTGTATAGGTTCAGCAACAATTGAGGGCTACTAAGAGGTTAGTTCTTTCTTTTTCTATCCAACCCCTTATAGAATGGAGGTTCTGCCATGAGCATGGTACACTGAAAAATACGGGGACCAATTAACCCTTTCTCCACCTCAGCAGATGGTGGTTACATACAAAGAAAACAAAAAGAAAGGGACCTTGAGATACTAATTTCCCATCCATAGAGCATTCAGTTTCTAGAGCAGGGAAGTCACTCAGGGAGATGTTTGTATTGTCTCAAGCTCCAGATTCCTAGCTCAGAGATTTTGCCCTTCAGAGAAGCAGGCTATAAAATTAAGTATCTCCTAATCCCTTCTCAAAGGAACTAACTTCATTTGAGACAGAACATGAAGAATTTACACCTCAGAGGACTCTCAAGATAAGAGGAGGTTGTGATTAAAGTCAACTGGAGTGAGTTGTATGGATCTTATGAAGATATCCAAGTAGGCTGGCTGGCTTGCATTAGAGAACTGGAGTCAGGAAATATAAAAAACTACCTCATGAACTATTTGATTGGATCAGTTTGTCTAGAAATTTATGTCCCATGGCATTGTCGGGGAAGAAATAGAGCAATCCATCACAATTAGTGAAATTTAATGGCTAACTTTATTTATGGGAGGATTGGACAAGAGTCCTACCAGGTCCACTGGCATCCCAGACTAACTGTGGACATATCCAAAGATGCATCTTAACACTTAATACTTAATGTAGAGACTTAACATTATGTGGTGCGTAGGGGAGGAGTGGGAAATAGACTTCATTTAAATAATCCAAATAGTCACTAAACAAATAAGCAAATAGTAAGAAAAAACTCCTGGGTAAGTTGGAGACAAGGCATGTGATCTTATTTGCTACAATACATCAAAAATATTCTATTTCATAGAACAGATATTGATGAAATTCATATGGAACCACAAAAAACCTTGAATAGCTAAAGCTCTCCTGACTAAAAAGAATATAAATGGAGGGATTACATGCCCTGATTTCAAACTATACTACAAATCCATAATAATTAAAACAGCATGGTACTGGAGCAAAAACAGACACACAGACCAACGGAACAGAATAGAAAACCCAGAAATAAATCCACATATTTATGGACAACTAATCTTCGACAAAGGAGCAAAGAATATGCAATGGAGCAAGATTAGCTTGTTCAATAAATGGTGTTGGGAAAACTGGACTGCTACATGCAAAAAAAAATGAAGTTAGACTACTACCTCACACCATGCACAAAAACCAACTCAAAATGGATAAAAGACCTGGAGATAAGACCTCAAACCATAAAGTTTATAGAAGAAAAGATAGGCAAAACTCTACATGACATACATCTCAGCAAAATCTTTAAAAGCACTTCCCTCATAGCAAAGGAAGTAAAAGAAAAGATAAACAGCTGGGACTACATCAAACTAAAAAGCTTCTGTACAGCAAAAGAGACAATAATCAAAACAAACAGACACCCTACTAATTGGGAGAAGATCTTTGCACACAATACAACTGATAAAGGACTGACAACAAAAATCTACAAAGAGCTCACACAACTCAACAAAAACAGAGTCAACAATCCAGTCAAAAAATGGGAGAAGCACTAAAAAGACACTTCTCCAAAGAAGAAAAGCAAATGGCCAACAGGTATATGAAAAAATGTTCAACATCACTTATAATCAGGGAAATGCAAATTAAAACCACAATGAGATGCCACCTCACACCAGTGAGAATGGCACACATTAAAAAAACAGGTAACAATAAATATTGGCAAGGATGTGGAGAAAAAGCAACTCTCCTACACTGCTGGTGGGAATGCAAATTGATCCAACCACTATGGAAAGCTGTATGGTGGTTCCTCAAACTGCTAGAAATGGAGCTTCCATATGACCTGGCAATACCACTTCTGGGAATCTACCCAAAGGACACAAAAACACTAATCCAAAAGGATACATGCACCCACATGTTTACTGCAGCACTGTTTACAATAGCTAAGGTATGGAAACAACCCAGATGCCCAAAAATAGATGACTGGATCAAAAAGATGTGGTACATATACACAATGGAATACTATTCAGCATTCAAAAAAGACAAACACATGCAATTCGCAGCAACTTGGATGGAACTAGAAGGGACATACTCAGTGAAATAAGCCAGAAAGAAAGAGAAAAGTATTGAATGGTTTCACTTATAATAGGAATATAGGGGAGCCAAATAAGAATGCGACATTCAGCAGGGAAGGAGGGGAGGGTAAGAGCTCAAGATGGGGGAAGAGGGGAGCACGGGGGACTATGGTGATGGCTTCATGGGTAAAAAGGTGGTGGGTAACCTATGGGGAACACACAATAATGTAAAAGATATGAATAACAAAAATAAAAATAAATAAATAAAAATAAATAAACTAAAAAAAAATTCTATTTCAAAAAAAAAAAAAAAGATGAATCATCAGAAGTATCACCCCTGAAAAGTATTACACCTGGAAAAAAAGCAAGTGTGATAAAGCTACCTGTGAGGGTGACCAGATATGAGATTTAAAAGAAAAAAGATTTCAAAGTTGTCATTGTAAACATGTTCACCAAACTAAAAGGAAAGATTTAGTAAAGAAGTAAAGGAAGGTGTGATGACACATTGCATTAAATAGAGAATCTCAATCAAATAGTCAGAAATTAGAAAAATGAACCAAATGAAAATTTGAAAATAAAAAACTATAATAACTGAAATTTAAAAATTGCTATAGGGGCTTAACTGTAGATTTTGGTGAAATAATTAGTGAATTTGAAGATAGGTTAGCAGAAATTATGCAAGACAAACAAAAAGAATGAAGAAATTAAACAGAATTTCCAAGAAGTGTGGATATCATGTGTCAAGGTATCAATGTATTCACAGACAAAAGTTCCAGGAGGAAAAGGGAGAGAAAAAAGAAAAGAAAAAATTACTGGAAGAAATAGTGGCTAAACACTTCCAAATTTATTGAAAAACAATAACCTATATCCAGGAAACTCAATGAACTCTATGCAAGGAAATACAAAGACCCATAAATGAATACATTATAGTAAAATTTCTGAAAGTCAAATATAAGGAGAAAAATTTGAAATCAGCAAGCCAAAAACCAATTATTTTCAGAAGGGATTCAGGCACCAGATGCTACAGTGCCAATAGCTGAGAATAAGCTCAACATCCTCAGGTACAGTCATCTAGAACACAGCAGCTGGCCACAGGAGATCGTGGGCTGCAGGGAAATTCCAGATTTCAACGTGTTCTGTTTTGTTTGTTTTTTCAAAATGCTGCAGAAGAAAAAAAATGTATGTAATTAAAACAAAAAGGGAGGGGAGGAAATGCTGGGTTAAACAAAATTAAATAGGATTTGTTACTGCAGGGCTTGCCATACATAGTAAAAGGTCAATTGTGACTCCAAAATACAGGTAAATATCATATCACTTCCCAAATTACTTTGACCAGAAAGTCTTTTTTGGAGTACATCCCCAGGCTCAAGGTTTAAAGAGAACTTTGGAGAACAATGACTTGAAATTAATAAAAGTACAGAGTATTAATAACTGCTGGGGTCATATGGCATCTTTGTGTCCTGTATGTTTAGATCAGGTTACCTCTTTTTGAAAGCAAACATAATAGACAACTAAATATATTTTCAAGGACATCCTAGGTCAAAAGCTGGCTAAGGTTCTTGGTAATGCTATTTGCACTGGCACTCAAATTTAAGTCACCCTGAGGGTAACTATAATCTAGACTGTCTTTTTTGATTTGAGGATCACATTTTGTAAAATATCTTTAGAGTCCACATTAATGAGTGCAGAAAAGTACAACCACTGCTAACAGGCTTCTATGCATGGAAAATTCCTTCCCATTCCTGTTTCTAGTCTTAGGTGGTGGTTTATAATAACAGCCTATCAGAATGCTGCATGCAGTTTCAAAAAAACGTAGTCATCATCTGAGAGCTATACTTAACATCAAATGCCAAAGCAGATTTATCAGCAGCTGAGTCCTGGAGCACAGCCAGTTCACAGCACTGAAGCTTTGCTCACTGCAACTCACCATCAGAGGGTGTATATTAGAAAAGGATGGACTCAAGCCAGAAGTCAAGAAGCTATGGCTCAGCAACTTGAATCAAGAGGACAGCAAACAAGGAGAATTTGAGGAGCAGCATAAAGGCACACAGACACAACTTCAAGAAATGTAATATTGCTGTTGCCTGTCAAAAAAAATAGCAATAAAAGCAGATAGCGTGCCATGAGAGGTGAAGTGGCTATACACACACACACACACACACACACACACACGTATATGTATATGTGTGTGTATATATATACACACACATATACATACACATATATACACACACATACACACATATATTTATATATATATATAAATATATATTTAAATATATATAAATATATATATTTTATATATAAAATATATGTGTGTATGTGTGTGTATATATATACATAGACACACATATTTTTTTAATGAAAATAATTCATTTTGGCCAATTCAGAAATACAGCTGCATATACAGAGTGCCAATGAAAATAAAAACTGATTCAGAAAGTAATATGGTGATATGTTTTAAAAGTTTTAAAATTTTCAGGTTTTTTTGACCAAACATTCTAGAAAGTCTCTCTACAAAAACACCAGTTGTTTTCTTTTTCTTGTTGTTGTTGTTTTTAAGGAAAAAGTGTGCATAGTATCTTAAGGATGAATGGGAGAATAGTCAACAGAGTATCAACAGTGGTTCTATTTTTATTTTCTGTTTTTCTCTTCTCTATTTTCTATTTTCTTTGGAATTTTCTCTGGTAAACAGGTAATAATTCTATGGAACATAAAACAAAAATTACATAATAATTGTAAGAGCAAAAAAGTAAAAATAATCATAAATGTTAGGAAGACTTTATCATAGTTTTACATCTTTTTTTAATTATTCTATGGTCCTGCAGAAGCAATAGTTAATCCTAGATGCATTGCTTTATCAGTTAAGAACTGATAAAGAAAAACTCCCTATCAAAGTGGTAAATGCAGAGACTGATGAGCAACAATTTCTACAAAAAAAAAAAAAAGCAAAAAGCTCTCATCCTTCCACATCTAGGGCCTACATCTCTACATCTAACTAGGAAATACAGGGAAACTCAGCTTGGACTGGAACAGAATGACACAGACTAGAAACAGAAGAAAAGAGAATAAGCATTGTCCTATCTTTCCTATTTTTCCAAGCCTTCCATTGGACTCCACATTTAATCAATAACACCTTTTGAAAAAGGTCAAGAAAGTCCTCTTAAAGGATAAAGAAAAGAAGGAAATTTGTAAAAGAGAATAATGGTAATATTTGTTTATCCAATGGCATGTCTTTTCCCAACAGCCTGTGAGGTGCAGGGGAAGAGAGGTTCTCAATCATCCTTGTATCTTAAGTGCAAGCATAGCATCTGACTCAAGGAGTTGAATGAATGAATGGATAACAATTTCAATCCTTTCAGTAAGAATATAAAATCATTTTATCCAGAAAAGGATCAGTCAGTAGTCAAACCAAATGTCTTTGGAATAACATAGGTAAACACACAAGACACATTTCTAGGAATCTTCACTTCATTCTTACTAGTATTTGTACTGAATCCATCTCCTACCCTCATTCATCAGGATCCTAACACATCTATCATAAAGATGCCACCTGCCACATTTCTCTAGGTATTCCAGGGCCTTGTGCTATATGATTGAATCGTTGAGAAGAAACATTAAGGTAGTTGACCCACAGTGAATTTAACAAGAGCTTGACACGCATCAGCAGTATCACAGTCACCTCATATACAGACGAAATTGGTGCTGACGGCGTGGGACAGAGAGGGGCTTGAGGGCTTTTATTATGAATGAGAATGACAGCACTTCAGAAAGACCTGATGCAAATTCTCTGACAGGTTATATAGTTACACACAAAAGTACTCTTGCTGCTGTCACACATCATCACTTTTTAAAAATGTCAAACCTGTATTATACTATGTAAAAAAAAAAACTAAAGAAAATTCTAGTCCTGGTTGAATGTGAAATAACAAATTAAAAATAATTTCAATCCCAATCCAAATCACAATTTAAAAAAAAATAGTGACTTTTGCTGTTTTGCATGCTTGTATTTTTTAAAGAATTGGATTATCTTATTAACAAGCTTATTGATTCAATTTTAATTATTTTATTTAATTAACAATCAAACAATTGAACAATAGCAATGGGTTTATAGGGAAGTAAGGCATTGTTTCCAAACAAATTCATTTAGAGTAAAATTCACTCTAGATTTAAGTTAGTCAAGAGTCCTTTTTTTTATTTTCTACAAAACCAGATCTTTCCTTTGTTTATTCTCAGTCTAATCCTTCCATGAGCTAAGTGCTCTTACTACAGTCTTCAGACAGTTAAGAAACTTACTGCCCTCCTAACTAGACCTCTGCTTAGTGCCTCCCACTAGACTTTCTTCGTATTGTGTTCTTCCCATCTACCTTTGGGATACTTACTTATTACCTGTTTAATAGTAGCAAAAGCTCTCACTAAATGAGCATAACCTTGGACCAGCTACTGAGCCAATTATTAGAGCAGTTATTAGAGATAATAGGTCCACAATTGGCACGTTAATCAATTATCTCTACAGCTCATCATAGCCCAAAAAGGCAGGTAATAGCATCACCCTTTTTCTAGTGAAGAAACTGTGGCTAAGAAGGCTGAGAAATTTCCCCTGGAAGATAATATATAGGCAAAAAACACATCCTCGGAGGTAAACAAACCTGAAGAGTTTTCACATTCACTAGATATATGATCCTAACAATTCACTTGATGCCTCTAAGTTGTCTCACAAATAAAACAGAAATAATAAATAATAATTTAAATTATTTCAATAATAATTTAAATAATTTAAATAATAATTTAAATTATTATTTAAATTATTTAAATAAATTATTTAACTTAAAATTAAAGTTATGGGGGGAAGAAGATGCACCCCAATAGAGTTCAGTGTCCTATTGTAATTCTATATGACTTCCTTCTTATGTAAAGAAAAGAAAATATTAGTAAACTTATGATTGGTATTTCCAGAATGGATGCTAAGACCATCTTTTCTGTAAGATTTCTACATGTTTCCCTCAGGAAGAACAAAGGATACATGCATATCACACATCCTGGTTTAGGCATACATCACCCTATCACCTATCAGTTGCCTCTATCTCTTTAAGTTAACTCTTGTCTTTTCTTTTTTTTTTAAGGTTTTCACTTTGCCGTCATTGGAGTTAAGACATCTGCAGATGAGACTAGAGGTCTCAATAAGTTACCCTCATCAGTGAACTTTCTGCTTCTCTGGACTTTTAAAGATTATAATAAATTCTGGAGAAGGATGGTCCAGAAATTCTCCACAGTAGTCCAGCAATAAATGTTGGTACTGGCCTCTGATTTTCCACCACAAACATTAGCACTTAATACAAGTGTGACACAATACCCTTGGACACTTTAAATTTTTCACTTTTAGCGAGAAGGAAAGTAAGCTTTGAGCACTGCATATAAAATAGGAAACAAAAGGTCACATGAAAACTTTTGAGCAGTTTTGTGTGTTGCTGTCCTGACATTTACTTTTCTTTGCAATGAAAAGAGAAGGGAGTCATCCATAACTTTTAGAAGATCCTAAAGCAATTATTTAGGCAAATCAAAATAATAAAAATCTGTTCTTAGACATGAAGAAGATATAGGATCAGAAATATGATTTAAGAAGTCACTTTAATAAAATGTACACGCTGAGTACCCACATGAATTTTGTTGATCCAGAGGCAGTGCATATATTGTCTCTGGCCCGAAACTGAAAGCATTATTTTCAGTTACCAGGCTCAGTGATAGACTGAATTACAGTGAGTTAGTCTCAACTTTCCCTTCTTTCCTTCCTCGTGCGTCTTTACCCTCCCTAAATTTGTAGGCATCCAACCGTTAAAAAAGATAAGAGCATTCTCAGATTTATAGAGCTATCTTCATATTAGGATATATTAAAATACATAAAACTATAAATATGTATAAATGTCTACATTTATATAAGCAACTATGCTGTATAGACTTTGAGTTTTATAAAATATGGAATTATAAGATATGACTGGAACTGGAAATATTAGCTGATTGTAAATTTTCACCTGATACAAATTGCAAAACATTTACCGTATAAATGAACATGCTCTGGTTTGTTTGCTTTTCTTTTTCTTTAACCCACTTCTGTCTTCTTTTCTCTAAAAAGCGTAAACTCAGTATAATTTCTTGTGTTCGAAAGGTAATGTATTTTCATCTTCTCTCCACTGCAGTAATTTGTAAAGAGCTTGTATTATTAAAAGTGCTTCTAATACTTTCTAACCCTAAAAACAACACACAGTTGTTGTTATTTTTAATCTGTGGCAACAGTGTCTATCTCATAGGGTTGCTGTAAAATTACATGACACACTTATAAAGTACTTTACATTTAATCTATAATTACCAAATAATTATCATTATATGTCAATAAATGATTTACCTAATACTCATTACTTTATAAGTAATGAAACACAAACCCAGACTCTTCCATTTCTGTCACTTGAGTGAATTAATTTATTTTTTGGTATTCATTCTCCTTACCTATAAAAAAGAAATAGTAGTATGTATTTCAAATGATTCTTATGAAGGTTAAGCAATATGTAAAGTGTCTGAATAATGCCTGTCATGTATTAAAGCTCATATATTATCATTATTAATGAATAATATGTTTATATGGTACTAGTAATAATATTACCATTATTATTATTATTATTATTATTATTATTATTATTATTATTATTATTATTATTACCACCATTCCAGGCAGGACTCAACATATAAATCTCTCACAACACACATTCCAAATGTCATAATTTTAAGATCACTAATTTCTTTCATATTTCCTTCCTGGCAATGGCTCTTTCCTAAAATGTCTATAAGATCTCCAAAAGTCTCTAAGAGCTTAATAATGAATCCAAATTTCAAAAGCCATCGTCATCATCACCATCATCAGCATCCTCTCCTAACAACTGAGAGACAGTCTCAAAAGACATATGGTCATATGATTTTGAATGTAGCGGAAAACAGGCCTTAGAAAATGGGTTGAAACTCAAATGCCTACACCTGTAATCAAATAACTTTAGATGAGTAAAGTCAGTTATGGAGGAGAATTTGCATACACATTATGTACAAGGAAATAAGAACTGGAGAATATACACCTAAACTAAAAGCGACAATAGGTCTATGATGTTTCCCTTTTGATATTTTTTTAAGAGAATCCTGATTTTTATGTGAACTTTTATAAAATATTGTTCAGGGCTTACACAAATGTACCCATGGAAGAAGTCTTATTGTATAGCCTTTCGAGCTTTGTACCTAGCTTCCAAAAATCAAGGTTCTTGAACCTTACACAATTTGGTCCTAAGGGATGCTTTAGTCAACTCAATAAAAACTGAATTTTTAATTACTGGTTAATATTAATTCATTTTTTAATCTTCAAAATTTTTCCATTCAAAATAAACCTGCCATTTAGCATTTTGATCAAAGGCAGATCTGTTTTTTAAATCTTGATCAATGAAGACAAGGATCTGTCATTTTTTCCCACCCATCTATATAAAGCTAAAGTAAATGGTCCAGGTACTTATTCTGAGCCTTCTAAATATTTACATTTTTAAATAAAGATTTTTTTTATAGAAGCTTCTTTTTTGTACTATTAATATTATACCATAGTGTCTATAAAATATAATTTTAGTCTATAAATGTAAAGTCCAGTAGTATCATGCTAGGGATATAAACTATTGACTGCTTTTCCATTTAAAAATATCTTTACTTCAATAATTTTTCTTTATATTTCCTGCAAAGTCATCTGAAAATACATTTTCCAAGAGGGGTAAATCATTCCTAGTATAGTCAGTACTTGGTTATATGATTCATGTGGTTTTATACTGGTTGGATTAGGAATCATTCAAAATGCTGAGAATTGGTGAATATAACATAAAAATCCAACGTGGGAATTCTGGCTGCTGTTTTGATTACTTGGGTCTCTGATTAATTGCTTAGATAAATAGATAGATAAGCAATTACCTTGAGCCAAGGCAATAGAAAAAATCCTTTCTACCACCTGATTAGGAACAATGAGTTATGCCCTCAGAAAGCCCACTGTTATGGGAGCCAGTGCTCCCAAGATCAGATTTCTTTTTAATTTTTAAAGAAATGAAATGTTCGTGATGCTTTTTAAGCTGTTTTAATCAATTTGCAAAAAAAAAGAGAGAAAGAAGCTAAATGGAGGTTTTAAAGGCACTTCAAACTAATGCTAAAATAATTCATTTTATTCTAATATCTTCATGGAAAGTAAGAAAGATTACAGGCTTTGGAATAAATAAAATTTCAATATAAATCTTTCTCGTAGCTGACTCTGGCAATGTCCATTTAATGAGCCTAAAGTCTCAATTTCTTCTTTCATAAAATAAAGGTAAGAATACCTTCCTGGTAGTATCTGATCCTTATAAGGATCAAAAGAAATGAAATACAATCTATTAAAGGACATAGTTTATATCCCCAGATATGTACCAGGTGCTTATCTTCATGAAATAAATTTTGTACCTAGAAAAAGGAATACTTCTATGTAAGAAAAATGAAACAAGGTTGAATGAAACTCCTATAATTAATTGAAATGTTCATTATAAATTTTCTACCCAGGGGCCTCCTTAATGGTGCAAGGGGTTAAGTCTCAGCACTATGAAGCTATCCCAGCCACTGCAGTATGAGTTCGATCCCTAGCCAGGGAGCTTCCTACATGGTGCAGCAGACCTCTCCTGTCTCATCCACTGCTCCCCTCAGCAGTGTATTTCAGTAGATCCCCTTGTTCTGCTCCCCACTCTGTCTCTAGTGAATCCTCTCACCCCTGCCCCACACCGCTGGCCTACATCCCAGCTCTTATATGCATAAATAAATAAATCATTTAAAAATAAATAAATAAGATTTCTACCTGATTTACTCTACATTTGGTACTGTCCACCATGTGCCTAGAATCATTGGCATATTATTAATATTCACCACTAAAGGGAAAATGTTTCTCTACTTACAACATTTCTGAAATCAAAAAGGAGAGAAGGGAAGTTCCCAACACCAACCAATTTTCAAGTCTCTGGAAACCAATTAAGTGTTCTTTAATTCATTTCTGACACAAACTACCCACAAGTTTAAGGGTTCAGTCTCACAAGACCATTCCCACATCAGATGCCAGTCGAAATTAATGGGCCCCCAGAGTGCATATTCCAGTCCAACTTGGCTATGAAGTCAGTGGTCCTCACAAATAGCCCCCTGTTCGTTTCAATAATAGGTTAGATAGCTCACAAAACACAGGGATTTATTTACTAAAGCATACCAGCTTATTAAAAACCACTTATAAAGGACATATGTAAATAAGCAACGAGATGAAGAAATACAGGGCAGGATCTGGAAAGGACCAGAGCACAAGATCTGTGTCCCCAGGGAGTAAGGGTTTTCCACCCTCCCAACATGTGGATATGTTTTCCAACATGGAAGTTCTCTGTTTTATGGAGGCTCCATTACATATGCATGCTAGATTAAATCATTGTCCATTAGTGAATGAATCAATCTCTATTCCCTCTCCCCTTCCCAGAAGTCAGAGTGTGAAGCACGAAGTTCCAGCCCTCTAATCATATCTTTGTCTCTTTGCTGACTAGATCCCATCTTAAAGCTTTCCAGGGGTTCCCAACCACCAGTCATCTCATTAACATACAAGAAGATATACATCACTTGAGACATTACAAGGTTTTTAAGAGCTCTGTGCCAGGAACCAGAGACAAGCTAAAGATACTTATATACTATATATATGTCTATATCTACACACACACACACACACACACACACACACACACACACCACAATTCATAGTACCATCCCTGAGGAAAGGCTAGAGAATGTCAGAACAGGAAGGAGGAGGCAGCAAGTCATGACCTGGATGATAGCCTAGTAGAAAACAACAAATAATTTCCCCAAATAATTCCGAGAGTCTCGAGCTATATGATCTTATGCCTTTCAAACAAGGGAAGACCTAAGCTTGTATGCTAGAAATCAGACTGAGAACAGAGCAAGGTCCTTGTTCTTCAACTAACCCAAAGCAAACTCAGTTGGTGTTATTTTCCTCACACAAAGGAAAGTAAGCATATAAAACACATGCAATTCAATTCTACTCCAGGAATAATTAGGTTGCTTATTAAGTACAGAAAGACTGCATGTTTTTCACACAAGCACATTTAAAGAGATCTAGTGATGTTTAAATTTTGACAGTGCTACAATTCTTTGGGGACCAACTGCTCAAAGGAAAGCAGAAAGAGTGTGACATCCCCTGAATGGATAACAGCCGCCTGTCAGAACCTGTTCACAGCATACATGGCCTGAATGCACGGGGCAGCAGTGGAAGATGGAGCAAGGGGACAAAGGTCTAAATGACAAGAATTTCTTTTGTTTCTGGTCAATTTTTTTGACTAAGGAACTTGAGTTATCTCAGGGGAAAAGATGGGTGGGGAGTGAGGACTGTAAAGCTATATAAACTGAAATCAGAATTGAACTCCAGTCAAACATAAAAGCAGATCAAAGGATTTATAATTTTATAAGTTCTCATAGGGCCAACCTATGAGACACCACACAACTACTGTGTGGTTCTTTCAGTTCTCCTCTTTGTATCCTTTACAACTCATCCCCCACTTTGAATTACAAGGATCACAATTATTTTTAATGACAAGGCCTGGTAGAGAATCTGATTTTCCGAACTTATCTATTCTTGTCAGTGGCATGAAAAGATTATATATTACCCATACTGGCTGACCTTGGATCAGGGTGACCATTCTTGGTCAGTTGGCTAAAAGAAAGTGACTAGGAAGAAAAGGATTAGTGGCCTGTGCCAGACTCTGACTAAGATTCTGTGTCCTGGCAAGCTCACTGATTGCTTATCTATGCACCTCTGAAAAGTTCTGTGTAAAAGAAAGAGCAGCCTTTTCTGGTTCTCCAAGTCTAATTGATATTGTGAACAATAGCAGTTATCAAAAGTAGATAGACAGAGTTGATTGATAGTGTTTAGAGCCTCTTTCTCTAAGACCCACCAAGAACTTTAAAATCACATATAAATGCAAAGTCCAGAGTTTCAAAACACATGAAATTACTTATAGCAAAAATAAACACCCAATAAAAGTTCATTGAACTTAATATGAAAAACTGGACCTTTTTTTTAACTGTATTATCAGTTCAGTTGAGTTATCAAGTGGCAAATGCATGGACTAAAATAGTGAATAGCATGAGTTGTGCAAAGCTTTGTTAAGATATTTTGATCATTTTCTAAATGAATCCAAAACTTTCCTCATTTAGGTATATAAAATAAAATACAGGGTTTGAGCTTAGCACCAGCCACTTGATACCTGATTGATCTCAAATCTCAAAAGGACAGTGATGAATGCATCTTGATGTTCTTTTTTTTTTTTCAAAGGTTTATCTGTTTATTCATATAGGAGCTAGGGTGCAGGCCAGAGGTGTGGGGGGTGGGGGAAGGTGAGAGGATTCACCAGAGACAGAGTGGGGAGCAGAACAGGTGGATCCACTGAAATACACTGCTGAGGGGAGCAGCAGGTGAGGCAGGAGAGGTCTGCTACACCATGTGGGAAGCTCCCTAGCCAGCTATCGAACTCATGCTGCAGTGGCTCTTGATAGCTGCAACTTAACCCACTGCACCACCAGGGAGGCCCACTTCTTGGTGTTTTTGCTAATGAAAGGTAAATCTTAATAAAAATGACAGCACTAATTATTTGCTGCTTCAAGGAAGATAAACAGGTAATGAGATGGTGGATTTTCAAGATTAAGGTGAAAAGAATGAGACACTTTGCTACTATTTTACTTGCCCACAGAAGGAGTAAGTTTGATGCCAAAGGTTGAAACAGGTTTTTCTAGGAGAAAAGGAACACAAAAGGAATTCAGGTCAAGTCAGAATAAGAGATGAAGGCATTATACTGACGAAAGAACAGCTCTGCTGGGTAGCTCTAAAATGGGAAAATATGGAGGTGGGGCTATAATCACAGATTCCTTAAAGGTCAGAGGAAAGCAGGCAATGGAACAAGAACTGCTTTTGAACAGCTTTAAATTACAGGAATGTTCCAAACGTTAGATTTAAGTATAGGAAAGAATAGGCTACTTGTTTTTTATTTTATGATTTCTAAACCTTCATTTAAGAATGTGTATGTTGTTTACTTTGGTAGTACTAGTTTATTTCATTTTCTACTCCCTTTTACCTCTCTTGTCAAGATTTCACAATAGAGTACAGAATTTTTTCCATGTAAGTGCTAAATTACCACATCTTTATTATAACCTCACACATATACCAATTATCTTCGTTTCTTTCTAACTTCTATTCCCACAGCTAGTAGGCTACCAAACAAACCCATTTTCACTTTCTTCCTTTTGAATTAAAAACAAACTTTTCATTATTTATATTTGTATTTAAATGTACTAAATTCCCTTTATCATTGTGGGTACTGTGTGGGTGTCCATGACAGGTTCCTCAGTGTAACCCTAGTAATAATAGGATTTTAAGTTGCAGGTTATGGCTAACGATCTTCATTCTTCCCCATAGCAAGCACACTATCTAATACATACATCTTCCCTGCAAAATCACTTGCTGTTACAAGTTGCTTTTTCTCTCTTGAAACATTATCTTCCTTCCCCACCACTGCTCAGAGCACTGGACCACTAATCCTCAAGATCCTAGACATTAGTATTTTTCTGCACCTTAAAAATATGTGTGTATACATATATGTGCACATACATATACTTACATATATATGTAAAACACAAATAAAAAAAGAAAGATCAAAGAACAAACACTGTAAATAACCTGGGCAGGGTGAGAAATGAGAGGTCAACAAAGTGGCCTGACTAGTAACAACAGGAACCACAGATCGTTCACTGACTTTCCATCCAGTGTCTATAATTTTCTCTCTGCTAGCTATTATTTCTTTAATAATATTTATTTAATTATTAGGCAATATTCATGGGTATATTGTCATTTCCAGGGAAGATAAAATAAACTGGGCCCTCCCTGGTAGCACTATCACCACTAGGGCCTGAGTTCTATTCCCACCAGGGAGCTTCCCACATGGCGCAGCAGACCTCTCCTGCTTCACCCACTGCTCTCCTCAGCAGTGTATTTCAGTCATTCCACCTTTTCTGTTCCCCACTCTGTCTCTGATGAATCCTCTCACCCCCCCACCCACGCACCTCTGGTCTACACCCCAGTTCTTCTATGCAAAATAAATAAATAAATAACCCAATCCAAATCTATCCCCCTCACACATACACAAATAGATAAACTGAACAACAGGTACAGACCACACAGATGTACAGTGCAAAATATTCCAGAAAGAAAACACATGTGCAAAGATACAGTACAGGGGCAGAGGACGTTGCAGCCCTGCAGGAACTGAAGAAGGTTTGTTGCAGCTACAGAAAAGTCAACATGTGCATGGGAGGTGGTAAGAGGAGGTCAGAGGGGGGCTGTGAAAGAAAGCAGAGATGCAAACTGAGCCACTAGAATTTACTGTATAGTGGAGTGATATACAGAGTTTTCTGTCAAAAGCCAACTAGCACATATTTTAGGAATTTCGGGACACACCTGTGGTCTCTGTCACACAGTATTTGGTGTTTTTTGTTGTTGTTGTTTTTGGAAGATTCTTTTACAATCCTTTCCAAATATGAACACAACTCTTACTTGCAGGCAGTACAAAAACAGATGAGGTGCTTGGTCTGATGCACAGGCCTCAGTTTGCCAACCCCTGCTATAGTCAACTGTTTATCTTGTCATATTGCCAGAAACTCCTAGCACTAGGGAGAGAGAGAAACCTGAAGACATATCACAAAGAAGGTAACACTGCAGGAAAGGAAGAGTTTGGAGGCCTAAAAATAATCCACCTGGTTGCCCAGAATGGGCCATAATGCTATTTCTTCATTTTAGCTTTTCAACACAACTGAGTATTTGGGAAGATAATACACAAGCATAGGTATATACAGAGGCATATATTTGGGTTTCTTATAATAATAACAAGTATTCCATCTTTGGAATTAGTTGTTCTCTAGCAAAGAAAGGCTTTGCTTTCAGAACAAGATCACCAAGCAGTGAGTGCAGTGTCCTTTTATATTATAATTCATAACCTCCTTTGAAAAGGCTTCTGAGTAGAAACTTTGAGCAATGTTTTATTCTTCCTGCTTATGGTTTTATCACAGAAAATAAAAATATCTCAGACAAAGCAATGCAGGACTTAGCTATTGAGATTTCCAGGTAGATTCAGCAAGCCCAAATTAGTTCACAACACATGCCGACAGCCAAGGGGGCCATTTCTCCCTGGAAAAAGCAAGCACCATACCTGGAAGATTTCCTATAGAAAAAGAGGCAAACAGGCACTCTGCATTTATAGCTCACAACTCTACATCAGTCCTTTGCCATCTATATATCAGTAGGCAGAGACATGGTCATTAGGTTGACTCAGCACTCATGCTGTGGACACACTCACGCTCCCCATTGTGAGGCCAATCAGGTAATAAAGTCCAAAGTCTTCCTGTGTCGAAGGCACATCCCTTTGCTGCTAATTTGCTTAGAAATCAAGGTTTGTACTTAACTCAGGCATTAGACACCCCAGCCTCCAATGTGTTATTTCTACCCAAAGTGTCAATTAATAGTTTTGTCAGTCCATTTTTCTGTTCAGTACAAGGCATAGCTCTGATTTTCCTGAAACTTATCTTTCCATATATACTTATAGATACCTAATGGCAGTTCTCCGTGTTATCATAAATTTATTCAACTTTTTGACAACAGTTTGAACTTAAATACAACATCAAAACCTTTTCTCTAACCTTTTATCAATTGTCAGTTCCCTTGCTGACCTTGAGAAATATACCTGACAAACATGTGAGAATATTGAACCATAAAAAACCTCACATTTCTCAAAAACTCAATGTGATGCTATTTTTCTGTCGCAGCATATTTCATGTTTATTTATTTTACATCTGAATCTAATTTAATTAAAATTTCCAATGGGCTTTCAAGACCATGTCTTCCATGGATGCTGTCTATTATCATTTTCAACTTTCCCTTCTCTTCATGAGAAACTGCTTCCTGTTTCCAGTACTAAAAATGTTATTTAAAATAATAAAAAAAATATTCTTTAAATATTATTAATCCTCATAAGCTATACTTAGGACTGCCCCTCCACTTACTTAAAAAAATGAGTGACAGCCCCTCAAGTTGACTATCTTAAGAACAGGAAGGTACAAATCCATGATAAATTTTCCTTTTTATTTGACTCAACTTGTTACATGGTTAAAATTTGAGCAAAATGTATTCCATTGACAAAATAATATAAATGACAAAATGGAGCAGCCGTTTTGCCTACACCCCTTTTCATGCATGAAGATCAGTAATGATTTTCACCAAGCTCTGTACTAGCCTCTGTCTGATATTTTACTTCATAAGAATCATCCAGAAATCATCACATATTTAATCAGGTTTCAGTCACTGGCAAACAAGTCAATAGAGTGGTGCTTTAATATAGGTATGATGGCTCATCTTTCTAGCTAGTAGAAAATGAACATTCACTTTATATTCAGCTACCCAGGAGAGAATCTATATTTGGCCCAGACCACACTCTACACAAATGAGCCCACCATGAGTATCTGATGTGCAACCTGAAAGCATCTGTGGGACCATGTCAGTTGTCCACAGTGGGCATTACTGACTGGCTGATAAGCATAATTCACCAGTAGCTCAATTATTTTAATATGTCTGCAATCATGTTACCAACCAAGGCAAATCTGCTTCTTAATTAATACCATGTGAAAAAAATTGACAATGCCTTTCATCAAATTTCATATGGAAACCTTAACCCTATAATGTTAAATACTCAATGCTCATTCCTTCTGAGAGTATAAAGATTTGATTCATTACTCCAGCTCCTTTTCAGTCTGCCACCAAATAATTATTATCTCTCTCAAAGTAAAAATAAGTTTCAAAAGGTATGAGTATTTTGTTGGTAATTTCCAAAGTATGAAATAGGCATCATCAGCAATCAGCCTCTAACATCAGTGGTCACAGTACTATTACAATCTTGTTAAATAAATTAATTTCTTATTAGATCTCATTCAGATAGGAATCCTGCTCTATCATTAAGTTAAAAAAAAACACTTTGAATCAATAAATTTAATAGCACCTAAATTTTACATGCCCTTATTAACTGCTTTAAATCTCTTCCTATTGCTCCTACATAGTACTCTATTATCTTCCCAGCTCTAGTCGTTCTGATTTTCAAAGTTATCATGCAATGCGTACTCTTTTATTTGGCTCTGCATTCATAATCCTTTCTTGGCAATTCGTGAATCCTCCCAATTTCTACTTTTATCAGGTGACTATGATCCCAATTCCCCAGATCTTATCAGTTAACTTAATGTGGTCCAATTCCAACTGGATCATTCTATGATAAATTATAGAATCCTTTCTCATTGTATATTAATCTTTTTTCTGATCTATAGCTTATTTAATTTTTTAAAAATCTTTGAGAAAAAGTATAAAAACTTTTGCTTGGTCAAAATTTCAAAAAGTTTTTGAAAACCAAATTTTATTATTATTTTCAAAGAATGCAACTTGCTATTCAATGCATCATAGATAACTTTTTCTTAGTGTTCATTAAAATGATAGAATAGCTCTAATCTCTCTGCCTGTCTGCCATTTAAATGAAGAACTAAGTTATTTGGATCATAACTGCCATCACCTACAATACTGAGACTCAATCAATTTGGCATTTTGAGTTATATTTATGGCAGTAAGAAAAATGTAATGACTCACTTCTTTTTTCTGTGGTTGTCAGATATTTCTATGGAAAGAAAAAAATTATACTAACTTTCTTGTTGGACACTGTCATTTGCAAATACCACCAATCTTAGCAATTGACAGTGTAATGAAAGAAAAAATGTTTTCATTACAAATTGAGCTTCCTTTTCTTCTACAAAAAAAATCTATTAAAGTTATGGCAAAAATTCAGTAATGTCTGTTGGTGGCAGAGGAGTGTTTAAGTCTCTACATACAATAAATATGTCATCAACTACAGCCCATCTTCAGAACTTACCAGATTTTTAAAAATAACAGGTGTAAATGTCAAGATTTGAAAATTACTGTAGTTGTACTTAACTGCAGTTTCATTTTGGCTGACATAGGAATTGAAAAAATCAGAAAAGACTAATACTTTCTTCTAATAGCAAACTTTTAACAGCACTAAAGTTTATGAAACATCTCACTTTAATCCTACCTTGAGAAAAGTTCCATTAGGAACTCAGAGAAAATGCTAAGCAAGAGCTTGAAGACCTTGTTAATGACCCTTTAATGGAATTTTACATGTTGTTGTCACGCTCCATATTGACATATTTTGACAACTTAATAATAACCTTGATGAATCAGAATCAATTTATGCTGACGACCTATGACTCTCTTATGCAACTAATGAAGTAATTATTGCTTCTTTCTTTGCAGGAGAAAGCCTTTACCTGATACTCTGTGATAATATAAAATCTCATGCTGTGAGCCACAATAGCATCTGAAAATTCTTCCTTCTTGAATAACATTTGTAGCATTTCCAATAAATAAGTTTACTGAGGTATTCATTACCAAAGCAAAGATAACAATTGCTAGTACATGCTAAAATGTGCTGTTTTAGAATTGCTAGTTTCCAGCATGCATGAAAGTAGCTAAAGTTGAAAGGACTTAAACAGTATTTGTTGATAAAATTATTTTTCTGAAACTTCAAAATAACTAGTCTCATATCTTGACCTCTCAAAGTTAATTTAGTAAGTAACTTCAACTTTCCAAAACTCATGCACAGTGCAACATTCAATTAGAAATTAAATCAAAAATCAGCATTCAATTTTCATTGCTAAAAATATTCTTTCCAGTACTACTTACACTAACTTTGACATACAACCACTGTGTGTCTACTACATTGAAATAATACTATAAACCACCACACATTTAGATTTATTCTCAGAGAAAAAATCATCCTGAAATAAAATTGCTATAAATTATAATCCAACCAAACAACAAACAGCAGCATAGTCTATAGCAAGCCATCAGAATGGGGAAATCATTCCTATCTGTCCCTTTAAAAAATGGACGCTAACTGATTTGCTGATTAATGTTATAATTGGAACTATTGTAGGCCAGTGAACACAACCTGTAAATGAAAATGAGCCATTCTGAGTATCAACCTAAGAAGAAGCTGGTTTAGAGAAAGATCTATGTCATCATATCCCATGCTATTCTTTTGTCATTTAATTAGCTGATTATAGGACATCTGTAAAACCTGAAACAGAGTCCTCTGGAACTTTGAGTCTTGTGGGGGGGGGGCAGCAACTATTATCATCACTGTAATAATAACAAAAATAGTATATTTAGAGTTATAAAAAAAACAAGATTAGAGAAAAACTGGGGGGGGGGGTGGGGTAGGGATGGCTAAACTCAGAGTCCTATTCAATGTCACTAAGCCTGAACTCAAAAATAACTATAAGAAGCTCATGACCAAACAAATGACACCCACACCTGGAGAATAGGAGGAGGGAGTTGTATTGAAGAAGTCCCTCACTGAATCTGGCAGGAGAAATGAAACAGAAGGGAAGTCTCATTTATTTAGCAAATACTGTATGTCAGGTTTATACTAAGACTGTCTTCATCCATAAAAAGTATTCTTAATCAATGTTTACAATGACCTTGTGAGAAAAGTAAGACTAGTCTTATTTTATAGGTGAGAAAACAAAATCATATACCCAAGAGAGCAGGCATGAAAGAGAGAGCTGAAGCAGAAATCCAGTTCTTCCATTCAGAGCCCTCCGTCTTTACATGAATCTATGCTAGGGGAGTTTTTCCTGGATGGGGAGAGTATGACTTAGTATTATAAATCTATAGCTCCAACACCCACTCCAAGTTTGCCTTGATCACCTGGGTGTCACTCTGAGCTTTGTATTTCTAGAAAGCAAACCTAATATCTTGTCTTTTGGTTGCTTTGTAATCTCTGAAACCATTTTTGAGCACTATATTATAGAGACTTTTTTTTTTTCCCTGCAGCACCCAAGAATCATTACTCTAAGCCCAAATGACACATAATACTAATGGGGCTATGAGATAAAGTGCGAATGAATGGAAAGGCTCTCTTATTACAACCAACTTAAGAAATAACTCCAGGCATAAGAATAAAACTTCACCATGCTAATTTTTATTTTTTTTCGAAAGTTCCATTTTCATATTGCAAGATCTGGGAATCTGTCATTAGTTAGAAATAAGCAAAGTAATTTGAAGGTGACCATAATGGATATACATGACTCTAAGCACTGTAAGACTGAATAGCAATATCAATTCAATAGAGAGCCCGTCCAAAACACTAGAGCACTTTATCTACTCATTTTAAAGACAGACGCACCATTTCAGATTTCTCATACTTTTAGCAAAATGTGCAAATAATAATAATTATTACTTGTCTTTTAGTGTAATGTATACCTGCTAAATATTTTTCTCAGTTTTACGGGATGATTTATGACACAAAAGATTTAGAAAACTATAAATGTAATGTTCCTCGGAGCAAGTTTTTATTTGTTAAACTTTTTCTCATAGTTCGGCCAAGAAAAGGAAGCAATTAAATTTGATATAGTTCTGGGACCATGGCTAAACCTATTAAGGCCTGAAATTCTTCTTTGATGCCAAATCCAGAATACTAAACCACAGATCTTGCCAGCATATGTCTCTTTTAAAATAAGACTAGGCAGACCAACAACCTTGAATTTCTCACTTTCCCCTTGACATTTCATCCCAGTCACATCTCAGTATCCAATTAAATGCTTTCACTTACTATTAGAAGGACTGATTATTGCCAGTCTTTGAAATAGTGCTTATAAGCCACCTGACAGGTCAGCATTAGTTAATTCTAAGGAAGTCCACTTCAATTTGTCATGATCCTAAATGTTTGATATTCGTAGGATATATATTCAAGACAGGAATGTTTGTAAGGGTCACATGACTTAGCTCACAGCTAAGCACAGCTGGTATATGGATGTATCATTAGGACCAATCACTCAGAATCTGCTCTGGCAGTAGACAGGTAAGTTCTTGTTTCTCTGTGACAGATACCTGGGCAGACACTGATTAGCCTTCAAACTCTAATGCACCCTACCTGCTTCTAACATCACCTCACCTCTTCCCAGAGGCTGCCATGATGCCTACACTCATAAAGTCATTCCTAGAACAGCCAGAAACTACTGAACAGGTTAGATGTTTTTAATCAATGAGGAAAGAATGCTCAGAAATCATATTGCACTGAACAGCATGGAAGTAGAGCACATGGGGCCAAGACAAACAGCAACACTTTTTGTATTTGTGAAGATATTTTTACACCATTTTTCAGATATTATTTCATCTTTCTGAACACATTTCTCATAAGGAATGCCAGTAGGACGATTATCCAGATTTTATACACTAGCAGTAACAAAGCCCTGAGAGAGCAAGGTTTTATATTCCTCGTCCCTGGAGAACTGAGGAAAAACCTCAGGTCTTTCTAGTCTCAGGATGATCTGCTTTCTGATAGATAGTGAGCTAGCTTTGTTACTCATTAGAAGGCTTATTTCAAGGGAGATAATCCTTTAAAAGCACATTAAGTGCTTTTATATCAATTTGAAGGATTTGAATCAGAAACGAAGGAAGGCTATTAGAAGGTACATGCTGTAGCATAAGCAAAGAAATTGCAGTTACCCTGTCAGATCCAAAATTTGCTTAACTTTTACGTTCTCTAGGACTAGAGCTCTCTGTAGACATAGGAATCGACAAATTGAGTCAATTTGTTGTAGCTGTTATTTCAAATTGGAGTTGTGCTATTTAAGTCTTCCATGGATAGAGATAGATACAATAGTCAATCAATCACGGAATCTCTCAGCACTGTTTTAGGACTCATATGATATTTAAAATACAATAAATCATCCACCTAGTTCCCAATACTGAGGACAACATGCTGCTATAATACAAATACAGGAGCCAAAGTCAAAAACACATCATTCCCATCCATCCTACCATGGTCTATCATTTCTTATGCAACTTAACATATAACATCACATTTCAATTATTTTCCACAATGTATTCATTGTCCTCAGAGAATATATAGTCAGAGAAAACCACAGCCAGAGACACAGGTTGTATCACTGATTAAATATTCTTCCCTGACAAAGGAAAACCCTGTTCAAAATTAAAAGGCCTAAGTAAAATTATTTTTAGTGTTCTCTTCCCAATTAAAAACCCTCCTCATCTAAATTTTGTGACTTTTCTTATATGCCTTAAAGGCACATAAAATTAAGAAAAAGAGGTAATGAGCACTTAAAAGAATGTACTAGAATCCCAATGCCCTCCCCTGCCCAGTTTTTCGCAATACCTACCCCAATCCTCCTCAGAGCGAGGGAGGCCAGGCTACCCCAGCAAGAGTGAATGTGCATTCATACACACCTTCCATATCCATCTCCTCAGTCACCAACCCTATAGATTGTGTATGTGAAATATTTCTCAATTTTATCTCCTTTTCTCTAGTTCCATTTTATGTCTTCAGCTAATGCTGTTTTCATCTCTGACCTGGAAAACTGCAATATTTTTCTCACTGCAGTCCCAAACTCCAATCTCTTCCTTTAAATCCATGAATTTTCTAAAGTAAAAATGTGATCATATTGGTTGGCTCTGCTTAAAATCCTTGAATCATTCCTCATAACTTCGTGGAAGGGAAAGCTAAAACGTCTTACAATGGGATCATAAGTCCTCATTAATGGGCCTGTGGGCCACTCCAGCCTCCCGCCTCCATGCCCTCAATGCATCAGTCACACAATTACTTCCCCTCCTCTCCATCACACTTCTCTGCCAACACACAACTCTTTCTTTATGGAATTCTCCTCCATTCTCTTCCACAATGAACTCAACCTCATCCTTGAAGATAGTGCAAATGTTAAATCCCTGGCGAAGGCTTCTCTATCATTGCTACAATCTTTATTTGCACTTGCGGTACTATAATAAAATTATTTATAAATTTTATTCATTCAACAAATATTTATTGAGTCCCTTCTCTGTTCCAGTCACACATATGTGCCTGAGTTCTGGGAATAGAGTCTAAGCAAAATATATGTAAGCTTCAATCTTATGGCATTTACAAAACAAACATAAACTCTGATCTCATGGTTTTAAGGTAGGGAGAGGAGTACAGGGAGGAGAACCTTAAAAAACAAATCACAGAAGTGCCTTTTTAGCTCTTCTGCCCATTTTTGTTGACTGGGTTATTGGCTTTGTTTTTGTTGAGTTGTGTGAGTTCCTTGTAAATTTTTGTTATCAGTCCTTTATCGGATGTATTGTGTGCAAAGATATTTTCCCAGTTGGTAGGGTGTCTGTTTGTTTTGGTTAATGTCTCTTTTGCTGTACAGAAGCTTTAAATTTTGATGTAATCCCACCTGTTTATCTTGTCCTTCACTTCCTTCACTTTGGGGGATGTGTCTTTAAAGATTTTGCTGAGATGTATATCTTGTAGAGTTTTGGCTATATTTTCTTCTATAAATTTTATGGTTGCAGGTCTTATGTCTAGGTCTTTTATCCATTTTGAGTTGGTTTTTGTACAGGGTGTGAGGTAGTAGTCTAGTTTCATTTTTTTGCATGTGGTTGTCCAGTTTTCCCAGCACCATTTATTGAATATACTGTCCTTCTCCAAAGAAGAAAAGCAAATGGCCAACAGGTATATGAAAAAATGTTCAACATCACTTATAATCAAGGAAATGCAAATCAAAACCACTATGAGATACCACCTCATACCTGTGAGGATGGCACACATCAAAAAATATAGGCAATAACAAATGCTGGAAAGGATGTGGAGAAAAAGGAACTCTTCTACACTGGTGGGAATGTGAACTGGTCCAACCACTATGGAAAGCTGTCTGGCAATTCCTCAAACTGCTCAACATGGAGCTTCCATACGACCCAGCAATACCACTTTTGGGAATCTATCCAAAGAACACAAAAACACTAATCCAAAAGGATACATGCACCCGCATGTTCATTGCAACACTGTTCACAATAGCAAAGGTATGGAAGCAACCCAGATGTCCAAAAATAGATGACTGGATCAAGAATATGTGGTACATATACACAATGGAATACTATTCAGCATTCAAAGAAGATAAACACACATGCAATTTGCAGCGACATGGATGGAATTAGAGGGGATCATACGCAGCGAAAAAAGCCAAAAAGAAAGAGAAACATATCGAATGGTTTCACTTATAACAGGACTATAGGGAAACCAAATAGGAGAGAGACACTTGGGGGGGTTGGGGAGGGGGAGGATAAAGGCACAAAATGGAGTAGAAAATGACACAAGGGACCATGGAGATGGATCATGGGTGAATTGGTAGTGGGTTACCCAACGGGAATACAAAATGTAAAAGATATAAATAATAATAAAAATATATATTTAAATTAAAAAAATCACAGAAATATAAAATTACAAACTGTGCTGAGTGTTATAAAAGAAGGGTAAATAGTCATGAGAACCTGAGCAGGAATTGCTGATCTAATCTTCAAGATGAGGGAAGAACTCCCTGAGGAAATCACATTTGTCCACAGTGAAAGGTAAGGAGCAAAGAAGAGAGAGAAGGAGGTGAAATCCAGTTAAGTTCAAGAGAATCACAAGCAGGCAAAAAAGCTAAAGACCCTGAATCACAAGAAACTGTGGGTTAAGCCTACATAGTTGGTATACACATTATTCCTTTGCCATCTGATGGTTATTTGCTGTTTTACCTTATTTAAAAGATTCCAGTAAAGTGAAATATATTTTTCCCTAGAATATATATTTTTTTCCTAAAGCAAAGTTAACTAAGTCAAAGGATCAAGATTAGAGGTTCACCATGACATAATCAATATAAGTATAGGGCAAGTCCTATATACTTAATACTGATCTCCTGTAATTCATCAACATCTTGGCACAAGGGAAACTGCAAATTTCTGTTGACCAGGCCCTTCATGGTCCAGTATGAAATTGTTCTCTAATTGAAATTCTCTAATAGTATAAACTGTGCAAATCTCAACTTTGTCTGTTTATAGAATTCAAATCTAAGAGGTTGCTTAAGAAAGGATTTAACCCGGACAGACTTCACTAATTATTCATAACTATCTTTCCCAAACAGCATCAACAGAGATTTAAAATCTTTCTCAAAGATCACTCCAATCAATTACTTTTAATCAACCAGTACATATTCCAATTCAGATCTGTTTTGGCATTCCTGATCTAGCCCAGCCTCTACCTTAAAGTGATATGTAATCATTAATGTGAATGTTAAAGTAACTTTCCAAATAAAATTATATTTGTATTTTCCCTAATAAATCTGACCATACACCATATTATTATTGATTAATAATGATCAGTATTGGTTTTCTATTTTGAACCTCTGAAGAATAAAAATGATTCATTCAAGAGTCTCAGAGGTTTGGGCCTCCCTGTTGGTGCAATGGGTTAAGCACAGCGCTGTGGAGCTGTGGGCAGTGGCTGCAGCGGCATGACTTCAATGCCCTGCTGGGAGATTCCCACATGGCCCAGCAGACCTCTCCTGCCTCGCCCGCTGCTCTCCTCAGCAGTATATTTCAGTCAGTCTGCCTGTTCTGCTCCCCACTCTCTGTCTCTGGTGAGCCCTCTCACTGCCCCGCACCTCTGGCCTGCACCCCAGCTTATATGCATAAATAAATAAATCTTTTAAAAAGAAAGAGCCCCAGAGGTTTGAGAGTAAGCATGAATATACACCAGTGTCTATATGATGGTGAGAAAATGATGAATGCTGCTCTCTGATCACAAAGTAATAGCAAAGTGACCCTTGGCTCCGTTTATCTCTTCTAATAAGTAAACCCTAAATAAAAGCAGTACATTTCAGAAGATACTTGCAACTGTATTTCTGATTCCATATTAAGACAATGACAAATAAGATGAAATATAAATCTCCTGAAAAAATTACAGGCTCTACTGGCATACATAGAATGACCTATTTAATTATACTAGGAAGAGAAAATGGAACATGTGCTAAAAACTATTGGAAGAACTTTAACAACACCTTGATTTGGGTTGAGGAGGTTGGGTGTGATGAGGAGCAGTACCAAAATGGTTGAACCAGTCAAGACAGAATTGTCCACTCTAAAAATTACCATTAAAGCATCAATACTTTGATATAGTCCCATTTGTTTATATTCTCTTTTGTTTTTCTTGCTGTTGGAGACAAATCCGTCACAACGTCACTGAAGCTTATGTCATGGAGTATTTTGTCTGTGTTTTCTTCTATATATTTTATGGTTTCAGGTCTTACATACAAGTTTTTTTTAATCAATTTTGAGTTAATTTTTGTATATGGTGTGAGAGAGTGGTCTAGTTTTATTCTTTTGCAAGTGGCTGTAAGGTTTTCTCAACACCATTTGTTGAAGAGACTTTCCTTTCTCCAGTATATAGTATTGGCTATTTTGTCAAAGATTAACTGTCCATATAGTTGTGGGTTTTTTTCTTGGCTCTCAATTCTATTTTACAAGTCTGTGTATCTGCTTCTGTTACAATACCACACTATTTTGATTATTATAGCTTTGTAATATAATTTGAAGTCTGGGTGTGTGATAACACCATTCTTCCTCTTTCTTTGTCTGAAAAGCTTCAGTACAATGAAATAAAGCTATAACTAAAACAAAATGACACCCTACTAAATGGGAGGAAACATTTGCGCACCATTCAACTGACAAGGGGATGATATCAAGTATCTACAAGTTAACTCATACCACTCAAAAAAAGAAAACAACTCAATCAAAAAGTGGGCAGAAGAACTAAACTGGAATTTCCCCAAAGAAGACATACAGATGGCCAACAGACACATGAAAAATTGCTCATCATCACTTATCATCAGGGAAATGCAAATCAAAACCACAATGAGATACCATCTCAAACCTGTGAGACTAGCCCACATCAAAAATTCCAGAAACAAAAAGTTTGACTAAGATCTGGAGAAAAAGGAATTCTCATACACTATTGGTGGGAATGTAGACTGGTTTAGCCCCTATGGAAAATCCTATGGAAGGTTCTCAAAGTATCAAAAATTGATTTACCAAGTGAACCAGCATTCCCACTCCTAGGTATTTACCCAAAGAATACAAAAACACTAATTCAAAAGGATATATACAGTCCTATGTTCACTGAACATCTTTTCATTGGCTTATTTCTCATGTTTATATTGCCTTTTTTTGAAATGTCTATTTAAATATTTTGCCTATTTATTGTTCTTGTGTTTTCCTACTATGGGGTTTTGAGAATTCCTTGTTTGTTCTAAGAACAAGTGTTTACATGATTACAAATAACCTGTGACTTGTCTTCTAGTATTTCAAAAGAGTGACTTTCAAAGAGTAGAAGTCACATTTGATGAAGTCATATTTATCAACTTTTAAATATTGTGCTTTTCTTGAAATTAAGAAATCTTTACCAAACCTAAGTTAAAATGCTTTGTTCTACACGTTTTGTTGTTTTTGGTTTTTCACTGAGGTCATCATTTGTTATTAGGGATATAAAAATTAAAACTTGCTGAAATACCACAAAATACTACTGAGATAGTTAAAAAAGACTGATAATACAGAGTGTTGGCAAGGATGTGGAGGAAATGGAAGTCTCATACAATGATAGTAAAATGTTTAATGTTACAACTGCTTTCGATGACAGTTTGGCAGTTTCTTAAAAAGCTAAATATACACCTATCATAAGATCTAGTCATTCCACTTCTAGTAATTTAGCAAAGAGAAAAGGAAACATATATTCATACACAGACTTATATACATATGCTCATAACAGTTTTATTTCTAAGAACCAAAACTGGGAACAACCCAAAGGTCAACAATTGGTGAATGTATAAACACACTATGCTATATCCATACAAAAGAAAGTAGAAAGGAGTAAACTTTTTTTTCAAAATTACAGATTTTAAATCTATCTCAATGTTTCATTATATTTCTCACAAGCTTCCAGGAGACATATTCTGTAGACTTTACTAATATAAAACATTCAAGAACTAAGATTAAAATAAAAAACATTTAAAACTTATTCAAGTGATACTGGCTAATTTGAAATAATATTTACTCAAATGTTCTCTGTCTAATCTTTCATTTAAGAAACACAGTATCCTAGGGTATTTAAGCTTCAATTAATTCAAAATTGGGGTAGGGGAGAATTAATAATCCTTAACATTTAGAAGAGAACAACACTTTGCGTGACAAAAATGATTTGCATACTGACTGTTTTAGGTGTAATAAAATTAAATTATGAACCAACATTTACTTGTGATTTGCCTTGTCTTCTTGGAAAACTCATGCAGCAGCTTTGAGATTCTTTTTATCAATCTTTCGGTTAATGATCACAATTACAAAGATTTTTATAAAAATTGGAGTTGAAATACAGTATCCTCCAAAGAAATAAACTTTTAATTATACTGAAATATGGACAGACTCCAAAAATAGCATGCTGAGTGAAAGAAACCAGACCAAAAACAGTATTGTATAATTCGATTTACATCAAATTTAAAAAATGAAAACTAATCTATAAGGAAGAAAGCATAATTCCTTTCACCTGGTCATGGAGAAGAGCCGAGAGGAATAAGGGAGAGGATAATAAAGAAGCTTTGAGGACTGATGGCTATATTCATTATTTTAAAAATAATTATGATTGCACATGAGTTTAAGTATATCAAAACTTACCAGATTGGACATTTTAAACATTACATTTTAAAGCCAGAAAGAAAGAGAAAAATATTGAATGGTTTCACTTATAACAGGAATATAGGGGAATCAAATAAGAAAGAGACATTCAGCAAGGGAGGGGGGAGGATAAGGGCTCAAAATGAGGGAGAAAAGAGCACAGGGGTCTATGGGGATGGTTCACGGGTGAATCGGTGGTAGGTAACCTATGGGGAATACAATAATGTAAAAGATGTGAATAATAAAAAATAAAATTTTAAAAATTAAAAAATAAACATATACATTTTATTGATTGTCAGTTTTATCCCAATACAGTTATTTTCTTTAAAAAAAAATCTCTGCTAACCTCTCAATAGAAACAAAGGAAGTGGAAAAAACAATTCATAAAATACGTCTAACCTTGGATTCTATATTCAGTGAAAAATACTTAGCAGAAACTTGGAAAAAATAAAAATATTTTTAGACAAACGTTAAGAACTCATCAGCCGCAGACCTACACTAATAGGTACTAATGTTAAAAGGAAAATCAACTTGGGTATAAGCCTAGAGACATGGAAAGAAATAAGAATAATTATAAACATGTAGGTAAATTCAAAAGAATACTAAATTATTCACTAAACTTTAGGTTAAATGTAAAAAAAATGATTCTCACCAAGTTTAAAATATATATTGAACAAAGACAAAATGACACGTGAGTCAGAAGACATAAAATTGAATAAGAGAGTTAATTATAAGGTACTTACATGCCCAGAAAAAAGGAAAATTCTGAATAATATCTGACTTTGGAAAGTCAAGGATACGTATTATAGAAGGCCTCCTTTTTGAGTAGAGAGGAAGCACAGTAGACTTTAAAGTGATAGTAATATTCAAGATGATAGTTACATAATTAACAGTCTGCTATGCAGAGAGAGAATCATTGAGCATACATTTTTGGTTTGTGCATTTTTCTCCATATGTGTTATATTTCACACTTAAAATTTTAAAATCTGAGAGGTAGAGAGGGAATTAAGTTTAAACTCCTAGACAGTTTTCAACTCTTTGTTCATACTGCTCCTGCTAATATCTTACTAGCCAAAGCAAGTCAAAAGTCCACAAAGGCCTGGGAATAACAATTTTTTTTTCTAAGAGGTCAAATAGGTAAGTTTTAAATTTTGCAAGCCACTTACATCTCTTTTGCTTATTTTTCTCTTTTTTAAAGCCCTTTAAGAATTTAAAAGCAATTTTTAACTGAGGACACTAAAAAGACAAGCTGCAGCTGAACTGGGGCCATAGGCCATAGTTTGCCCACCAATACGTTAGGTCACGATAACATTACCATTGAAAAGTTAAAAAAAAAAAAAAACTAAAAAGTGGATCAAAAATTTAATGGACCATGATTCACCTTCTTGATTACAATGACTTATATTCTTCCGATGGGCAAAACATAGTCACCTCTATCCCAAAGCACTGGAAAGTTCACCCAAACACAATGGCAACCTAAAGTTATGGTCTACATCAAGTCCAAATGTGGCTACTATTGATCTTTAGGCCTAGAAAATAAAAATACAAGTTCCACAATGGTCAAAGAAGGATATAATAATTGTAATAGACACTTCTACTCAAAAAGGGAAAGGATTATAGGTACAAAATAAATCACTTATCCCTAGAAGTTTTGAAATTACACTTGGAAAATGTTGCCCACTCCCTTAAAGTAAAAAATTTTTCTTGATTAGATTCTCATTCTGGAAGTCAATGAGTGCCTACCCGGAGTAGGTTTTTTTTCATGGTGTTGCTCAGATTGTCCTGGAGGACAAACTCATCCATGCAAGTCCATTTCTTATCTATTACTATTTCATTTAACAAAGCAAGTCACATCACCAAGTTGAAATCCAGAAAGCAGAGAAGTACCCTACTGGAAACCATGAAGCTTGACAAGATTGTGGTTGCATGAACTACTGCAAGAGAGTAAAGCAATAGGGTCACTTGTTTAATCTGCCAAAAAGATCCACTTTATTATGGTATCGAAAATTATACTTGATTTCCAGAGGTGCATATTGCAACTACTATGCAGGAAAGATCCCAAAGTAGGTTTGAATCTCAAATCAGGAACCCTGAGTATAAACACAAAATTTTTAACTAATATTTAAGTAAATAAATAAGATCCTTAAAATGATTGCTAATATTTAAGGTTTACTTAAAGAAAATATATCTACCACTTAAAAGGGAGAGCACTTAATGTCAAGAAATAATGCACCTACACCAAACACCAATTTACATTAAAATGAATTTTAATTGATTCAATGCTCATTATGAACAGACATTCTATTGAGCCTTCAAAGCCCTTTTAGCAGCAGGTTGTATTTAGAAAGGTATAGTATTAATATTCTTAGAACTATTTAAACCGTGTGTCACAAAATATGTTCTCTTTTAAGAGAAACATTGATAAAATGGAATGCATGAAAAAGAAAGTGACCAGGAAAATGAAGGTTCTTGAATAATGTTATATTATAAATATATTAAGAAATTTGGGAAGTTCATCTAGGAAAAGAAAGACAAGAAAGGGGAAAGAAACATAAATGGTTTACAATGATTTCAGGCTAGAATTTGGAAGAAGAAATAAATGTATTCATTGTTACTACACAATAGATCAAGAGCAAGCCAACATTTTCTGTAATAAGCCAGCTTAAAAGTAAATGTTGTAGTCCTTGCCTTCTTTACTGCAACCTTTTAACTTACCATTATAACAGGAAAGCAGTCATAGATGATACATAAGCTATTATGTGTGGATATAATCAATAAAATTGTATATATGGGTCTTCAAATCTTAATTTCATCTGATTTCCAGATGTCACGTGTATTATCCTTTGTTCGGTCCATTTTCAACAATATAAAATTGTAAAATGCATTCTTAACTCATAGGCCTTATAAAAATAGACAGCTAATTAAATTTAGCCCCCTGTTATAGATTAAGAACCCAAGACGAGGGTCCCAGAGATAAGAAAGCAAATACCAGTTGAAAATAAAATGCTGTTTTGATAACTAAAACATATAATGGGATGCTGTGCGGGTGCTACAGATAACCTGGCCCATCTCTCAGACAGTTCCTATGCAAACTGACAGCTGTCCACTCCAGATACCCTCATCTCTGCTACTCTGCTTAAGGGCCTTCTCCAGCACCAAGGAGCTGGCACAGCCCAACTGCAGGGCAGCTTGGTAGTGCTGGGGATTAAGTCCTACCCCAAGCAATCTCAACCAATGAGGGATAGGAGGCAAAAAATAAATACCCTAGTTCCTTCTTTCAGTGGGACCATTCTAAGGCAGGTATTATACTGTGCATCAAAGAACCCCCATTATAACTGAACCCCAGCTGCCTCACTCATACGAAGTATATTAGTCTCTTGCCCACCATTTCTCATTTTTTTCACTCTCACATGTATTTCTGGAGATCACCTCTCAAATAAACTATCTGCCCTCAGGCCTTTATCTCAGGCTCTACCACCTATAGAATCAAACTAAAACAAACGTGTCAGCCTGGAGTTCATTAATGCTGTTAGAACCAAATGACCGTTGCTATCAAAATCTGGAAGAGACTTTTTAGGTTATACTAGTGGATATCAGTTCATTTTTCCCACTTAGGGAACATTTTTTCTTATCGTGGCTATATCCACCCCAACTCTAGCATCTAGCAAGTAGAATGCTGCTACTAAACATCCCATAGTACATGTAACACAATTGGCCAAAAGTCCATAGTGTTGAGTTTGAAAAACCCCAAGTTAAATTGAGATTGATTTAAATGGCCTGTAATGTTCTATACTACTCTAAGAGTCTATGATTTTAAGAAGTCACACTGAGATTCTCAATCTTGATGAGCTTCAAGGGATTCATAATATCTTGGAAATCAAATGCAGAATGTTTTGCCAATGTTTATTTTTGCACTTTCCTAACAAGAGTGTCCACAGCTTTCAAAATTTTCTCTAAAGGGTCTGTGATCCACAAAGGTTAAGAAAGAAGTTCTATAATAAACAATTCTTAATAACTTTACATAGGTCTAAATCTTTAATCCCATTTTTTCTCTTCCATAGTATTAACAGATACAACGATGGGCTTTTTACATTTGTCAGCCATTCTTCTTAAGGCTGTATAAATTCTAATGGGTATGAGAAGTGGGCAAAGAAGAAGAGACTAAATTTAGTTAATTATGATATATTAAGAGGACACAAACTTCCTGGCAATCAATCTGGCATTTTTCTCAAGAACCAAGAAAACTATTTTTTCAATCCCCAATTAATATAGCTCAGCAAATATCACTACATACTGAAGAAGGAACTGTGCAAATGAAAATTGCATTGAGAGGATCCTTTAGATCCTTTTATTCCATATCATTTCAGACACAGACACTGCCAACAAAGTGCCTAAAATAAAGAATTGGCATAGACTTTTCCTTCTGCAGACTTCTAAAGCTGGGGCCACATAAATCAAACAAGATTACTTTATCTGCAGCTAAGAATTCTGTAGAGACATATTGAACCTATAAGAGAAGGCAGAATCTGGCCAAGTTTTGTCTTTTAGGTAATAACTTCTACTACCATTCTAACTCTGCTTCCAGAGCTTTCCTCATTTTTATTTTAGGGTAAGCTATGTGCATTTGTCTGCAATATTAAAAAGATTTTTGTTTACAAGGATTCAAAGTTCCCTGCTTTAGATTAAGTATGACTGTTGTGGCATAGTGCATATATGAAAAAATGATTAAAATAACAAAATATATATGATAAAAATTTCAAGATAAAACACAAGTCAGACATTAAACCACTCAGAAATTATATGACACACAATTTTCTAATGACAGCACCATTTATGATAAGTTATTAAGTGTCGGTATGATAAATGCAGACAGACATATGATAGAGATATAAATATATAGAGATAGATGATAGAGAGATATATGATAGAGAGACAGGCTGACAGAAAACAGCTCAGTAGATGGATACATTTAAGCCTCATGATTATTTGAGTCAGGAATAATTTTTCCAGCCTCATTATACAAATTAAGGTGTTGAGAATTAAAATAATTTACCCAGAGCCATAAAAAAAAATGCTAAAGCAAAATTTGAATCCTGGGCCCTCTAGCTCTAAACTTATCCTTATCTCTACAATAGAGTATCTCCTTACATGATTTTATAGTCTAATTAGGAAATTTTGAGGTTTGGATCTCTGAACTGGGAATATCTAAGTCACCAAAGAGAATTTTAGAAAGTAGCTGGAGTTGATAAACTGATTTGAGAAGTTTTAAACTTCCAATAAGTCTAAGGTCATCACAAGTCTCTATGCTTTGCCAGGGAGCTGAAAGTTTGAGGTGTTCAGTACCAAAAGAGGCCAAACCTTTTGAGGAGGCACAAAGATACATTTAAGCACAAAAAGACAAGGTAGGAGTTTGTTTTGTCAAAAGCAGAAGTCATAGTCTATCCAAAGTCCCTGAAAAAGAGGTACCATCTACTTACTCAATGACTAAGAAGGCTGAGTTGAATACCTTGCCTAGAAAAAAGACATGAAGATACTAGAACACATCTGACTCAGAAAAATAGCTATAAAATCAATTTGTAGTAGTGGAATAATTCACAGAGACATAGGTCAAAGATGAGTCTAAAACTCTAAGTCCAGAAACCTAGGGAGAGAAGATGGTAAATGGATGTCAGCCCATAGTCTACACAGGATATTCACTGTGAAGTGGGTAGACAGCAGCAGATAGGAAAATGTTTGTATATTAGTAAGGACATTTAACTCAGTCTACTTTAGAAAAAAGAATATACATGGGGAAAAGAAAAAGAATATATATTGGCCTTATAACCGAAAACTCCAAGACTAAATCTAGCTTCTGTTATGACTAGGTCAAGATGATCAGAGGTTGCCAGAGATTTCTCTCCCATCTCAATTCTGCTTTCCTCTGTACAGCCTTCATCCTCAGGTCGACAATCATGTGAAAAAAACAATCATGTGTGAAAACAAGGTGGTCACCAAAAGCTTCTGGCTTTCAAGGCCCTAGAAGATGATAATCCAAAGAAAAAAAAGGGTTGTTTCCTGATAACTCTGAAAGTTGGGGTCTGACCTGTCTTGGGTCATGTGACCATCTCTGCATCAAGTCCCTTTGTTCTGTTGCATGATCAAGTATTTGAATCTCCTTCCCAGACCTGGTTTTAGGAAACGGGGACTGGAATCATACTGCCCAACTGATAGACACTTAGAAAAGTTTAGGATGGAATTCAAAAGGCCAAAAACCAGAGATGGGGATGGGCAAGAGTCTTTACATGGCTACAGCAGTCTTCCTGAAATCTAAGGTGGGAGCAGAGAACATTATCAGTTACAGAAAACCAACCCCAAGGCAACAAATTCCATAATAATTTCATCAAAAAACACGATATAAGGATGCCTTTTTCTCTAGCAAAACACAGATTTTTGTCCTTTTAGACTGTGCATATCTATACAGTGTCTCTCATTTTCTTTTCTCTCAATACACTCGCTGTGTGCTGCTGAATGGGAAAGTCTTCTGAATTCATTTTCTAAGGTACCCAAGAACTCCACTCATCTGAACCCCAAGACAACCACAAAGACAGAGCATAGGTGGGAGGGATAATTCCCTATAGGTGGAAGGGATATTTTCCTATATAGGGATGCTGAGCAGAGAAAAAATGAAACTAGGAATATTACCTCAAAGGCTGTAGCATTATTTGTAAGGCAAGTACAGGTTAAAAGCAGAGCAGCAAGGAGCCAGAGGTACACATGTAGTGACAGAGTGGGGAGTCATACTTAAACAGTTAAACATTTGGTGCACATCTACTAGAACCATATTTCACCGATTGTAAGATGCACATTTTTCATATTTTAACCACTATTTATCAGAGTGTTCCTTATAAAAAAGGATTTCCAATAATCTTTGTTAGCCAGAGGCAGTTGTGATACAATTTTCAACGTCTGCACAGAACTCAGTCATTGCTCTTTGTATTTTCTTCTCTCCAACTGAGTGATGTGAATTGTTAATACCGTATTTGTAAAGTTTAATTGTTGTTTAAAATCCCTTCACCAAGATTAAACTGTGATCCAACAATGAGCCAAATGTTATTATATATGCAGAAAAGAAACCTGTGCGACAGGGCATACATTTAATATTAATGAAGCACACATTCGTGGCTGGGAGAATGACTGCAATTCCATATTTTTTTTGCAAAGTAACACCAAGTGATCTGACACCAAAGAAAGAATGACACCCACAACTAAATGAACCCATATTACACTTTTTTACTGGTATATATGAAAGTATTTCTTTTCACATGCCAAGAAACAACCCTAAAGATAACATCACTAAATAATCATCTTGAATTTCTAAATAGTCCAAAATAACTTCTGATAAATATCATAGCAATTAAATTATAATTTCACTTAAAGTAATAACATCAGTAAAATAAATGGTAACATTTGTTAGTATTAGATAATGTTTCAACTGAAAATCAATAACTTTGATGCAATAAGGTATATGACAACACTGTAGTAGAAACTAAAAATGCAAAGAGAATTCATGCATCAAGATGTACATTTTTAGTGGGGAGTTATATAAGGGGTTCTCAGGACAACATTCACTAAGCCGGAAACTTTACCTCACCTTTAACACACCCTCTGTATTCTCATCCAATGTACATTTCATATATACTATAGGAAAATATTTCTAGGAATATTTGCAGATTTTAAATTAATAAATCTTCTGCTTATAAAATATTTAGCTGCCTTGGAAATTCCAATACCCCAAATACTTCATCAAAAGCCTTATAGTTACCCCTGAGTCTTCTCCATCTACATCCAACTCACCAGAAAGCTTTAGTTTCAAGTTATATTCAAGGAATATGACTACACTTCTATCATTAATCCAACCCACCACCATCTCTAAGCAATAGCCTCCTTACGGGTCTTCTTGCTTTTGTCCTTACCCACTTCCCAACCACTGTGTATCCACAACACAAAGCCAAAGTGATCCTTTTAAGCATAATTCGATGATGAAATGGCCTGACATGGCCTACCATTTCCCTCACAATAACAGCCAACATCCCTGCAACGGTCAACAAGGCCCTAAATGACTGGCCTGGGCTACCTCTAATCTCCTCCACGACTCTTCTGCCTTTCAGTTACTTCACTCAAACTTCCTGGCCTCGCTCCTGCTGTTTGAACACATTAGGCATGCTCCTGCATCCAGTCTTTCTTGGTCTTCTCTCTGCTGAATGTTCTTTTGTCAATATAACTTCTTAGCCAATTCTTTCACCTTTTATCATCCATTGCTCAAATCTCTCATCAACAAGGCCTCTCGGCATCATTCTGTTGACTACTGCAACAGTCCCCTTTTTACTCTAGCATTATCTACTTCTAACACACTATTTAACTTACTTGCTATATTTATTGCTTATTGCTTCATTCTCCACTTCTTCCTTCTTATCTACAAGTATATTCTTTTTTGTTCACTGCTACATTCCAGCACTTAAAATAGTTATGAGCAAATAAGTAAAAGCTCACAAACTTTTACTGACTGAATCTATGGACTGTTTTCCCTAATCCAAATATGCATGAGTATAAATTCATGTCTGTATAAACACTTAAGATGGGCAGAGGACACAAGATAAAAAATCCTCTGAAGTCAAATGCAAATTACATCCTGAGACTATACAGAAGAAAATTACCTATGGAACCTATTGTAATAAGTGTCCAAATAAGGAAGGTGGGAGGTAAGACAGGAGAAACAGAAAATAGTATCTTTGCCCTAGGGTGAGGGCAGATCTGGGATGTTCAAGATTCTTGTATTAATGACTCCAGGCTATATCCAACTGAATGAATAAAATTTTCTAACAAGTACTTCTGAAACCAAACAAACTCAAAGACCTCTTTCATCCCCACAATTACCCACCCTTAGTCCCTGTAAAGGGCTACAAGGCATTTTCCAGCAGAATGTTCATCTTCCAAAATAGAAGCCAGATCTGTGTACCCAAAGCAGATACCTCTCACTCCTATCAAAACAAAATCTATAGTTTTCTTGTGGACACTCACAACTAGCACAAGCAAGCTTCTGGTAGTAATCAAATCAGATACTCTACTTTCTTTCCCTCATTAGTCCCTAATGTTCAGTACACAAGAGGCCAAAGGAGGAGAAACAGTAATAAAGCAACTTGGGGAACAATAGGCTGCTTTTTTACTTTTTACTTTCATTTCTTACTATACCTGTCTTTAAGGTAAAACTCCTCTATAGAAATAAAACTTTTAAAATAATATTCAAATGCCAGTAAAAGTGTATGTCATGTAATGTCAAATATCTGAACATTCAAACTGCTTTACCTCCAGAATCTCAATTCTTTCTTTTAGGGGAGTAGGGGTTAGGCATGGGAGGGAGAACGATAAAACTTAATTTCTCCAATTTTCTTCCAAATCAACTTATGATTAGGGTTCTCATGGCATAAGAAGAGGTAGAAGCTTTCCAAAGGAGCCCATGTAGGATTGATTTTGGTGGTGTTTCAAGTTAAGGCAATGCCCTTTGATCTCTGCACCTGTTTCACTTTGAGCTCAGGCTTCTAGAATAGACAAATTTTCTTTCTGACACTGTCATCTTCTCTCTCACTCTTCTCTATTCCTTCTTAAATTGAACAGGCTCATGACAAGACAACATGCCTCCTCCTAGCATTTTTTGCCCATTTCTACCTGCAGAAATCTCCGTTACTCTTCAGATTTGGAACTCTAATTTCAAACTTTTTGAGAAGACTGTAGCCTTTGATTTGTTCCCTTCTGTGTAATCCTTCCTTGTTTCCTTTTGAAATGTATTATATATGAACGTGATAAAATTTTTCATAACAATCTTGAGTTTCTTCCTTATATTTGTACTCTAAGTATGCTACGATGATAGCCTTGAACTGAAGGGATATAGAAGCCACATCCATGAAGGATCCACACTTGAAAATGCATGAAAAGATGGTTCCAAGAAGATAAAAAGGATCTGAAGTATTTGATAATACCCTCATTTATATCACAATAATATCCTTTCATATTTCAAACCTAGTAGATTTTTTTAAATGTAAAGATATACCTATATGGTTATTACTATCATAATTATCACTTAGCTCTATTTTAGCAGCTCCTGGAAGAAAAAAAGTTTTCAACCCAGATGAATTCAATTTACTCCTTTTTCCTAAAAAATGTAAACTCAGTTTCCCTCTATACTAAAGGTCTTACAAGAGCAGTATAGAGTGGCGGGGGCGGGTAGAATTGAGGGGGATGTGGGAAAGTTGCCAATAACTAAGACTCAGCACTTCCAGGAATGATTATACCTCAATACAAGGAAAGAAAGCCCTTCCGGAGTAAAAAAATCCAAGTTAGTAGATAACCCTATAATTTATTGTCCAAACCGGGACACTTTAGAGAGTAAAAGAGGCACCATTAACAATTACACTAGGCAGCAGGTATTAACTGGAACTGTCAATAGGCAAACTAGAACTTACGACAGCCCTACAAAAAAGTCAGTGAACCTGGAGCCTCAGGGCACAGCAGGACTTAGACCACTGTAGTTCTTAGAATAAATCCCCTGTCAAGGCTGCCTATTGAAAGAGTCATCCTGTGTTCTACCAGTCTCAGAAGACTCAGCAGGAAAAAAGAAAGTGCAAAGAATGTTACATTGAGCAGTCCAATCACCATGGAATTAAGAGAGTGGAAGCTGTTAGAAGCCTTTGCCATCCATCAAAATCCACCTCTCATTGCTATCATCAACCATTAAGATCAGCAAATAACCTGTCAGGCTAAAGAGACCTTATTACCCAGGAGTCTTCATCTTCTCTGTCCTCAAGGCAGAGCCTCATTATCTACCAAGACCAATGAAGAAAAGAGCTACAGAGATACAAAATTTTGACACTGAAAGGGGCCTTGGAGAAGATTAATCCAGGTTCCCAATTTATAAATGAGGCAATTTAGCTCAGCAAGATTAACTAAAACATTTTATGTTACTAGAAGACAAAAAAAAAAATATGAGTTATTTACTCATTCTTTCATTTAAAGGACTTCCAACATGTTAGTGACTAGGATAAACATGGGGGATAGAAAGATAAATAATATATAGTGCTTCCCACAAGAATCTGTTTATTTATAACAGATTAACAGATTAGTAGAAATAGGCTAACAAGATCTCAAAAATTTATTTCTGAGCAGATCATGAGACTATTGTATTAACAGCTCTTTTAAAAATATATTTATTTATTTATTTATTTATTTATGCATACAAGAGCTGGGGTGTAGGCCAGAGGTGTGTGGAGGGAGGGAGGTGATGAGAGGATTCACCAGAGACAGAGTGGGGAGCAGAACAGGAGGATCCACTGAAATACACTGCTGGAGGGAACAGTGGGCAAGACAAAAAAGGTCTGCTGCACTATATGGGTTAGCTTCCCGGCTGGGATCAAACTCTTGCTGCAGTGGCTGGTGATAGCTTCATAGTGCTGAGACTTAATCCCTTGAGCCAACAGGGAGGCCCTGTATTAATAGTTCTTGAGAATTCTGATCAAATGGCAAAAGAAAAAGGATTCTTACAAGGGAGGGGGCTAGCAAATACTACCACTATATGGTAACTTTGCTGAGAATTCTTGTGATGAAAATGTTTTTAAAAAACCCTCTCCTGTTTGTCTTTTTTTTCTATTTCTTCTTACTCCACATTTGTACATTGCCATATGCAAAGTGATGAGAAGCAAATTAAAGCCTACCATTTTCTTGTATATGTACCATAAATATTGAAACTCAAAATACGTGTTTCCAGATTTCCTAGGATCCTTAAGAAAACAAATCTAATTTAATTACACTTAGGTCTTCCCAGTCTACCTATAAATCACATGAGTCTCTAAAACCACACTAATGAATCTTTACCATTTACTTACAGAACTTCATCATGTATAGAGATGATCATTATAAAAATTAGTTTAATACATGAACTTCTTAATCCATTCATTATAGAATTTATCCTAACAATCACAGCGCATTCTAAAAATTCTACAAGAAGAAAGGATTTGGGATCTTAATGAAATCAGTATGTAAAGGAATAATTTCAACATAATACAAACAAAACATTATTTAAACCCATAAACATTAAACTTTTTTATTGAAGACCACTTCAATTATTGAATAAAGTGATTTACCTTATCAATAAAGTATTAGAACTCAACACCATAAAAAGTTTTGTTGCTAAGGACCGTATATGCAGAATGGCAATTTCCTATTAAGAATTTTTTCTGTTTAATTTCTCAATATTGGTGAACTCAAGTGTTAATCAACAGTTTATTAGATGTTCATAATCATATGAAATATGACTTCTTCTTGAATACTCATAAATTTCTTTTTATGTACATGTTAGCCACTCAAAATATAAAGTGTCATGAAATAAATTGAAAACATGAAATTTTCCAGTATTATACCTAAGTAATAATAAACAGACAAAAATTTTTACAACCTTAAATATTTCCAGCCCACATGAATGGTTTGCATTGTGTGAACTTTAAATTAAATGAGGATGAAATTAGTGAAAATATATTTAGAAACAATCATACTATTCCCAGTTAGTATGGTACTTTATGGTACAAAAGGTATTCAAATATGGTCCAATGTTGAAAATATCTAAGCTTCCTCTATTTCATAGGATTAACAATGTTTAAAAGAAAAAAAAAATAAGGGGAATATGCATTTAAATATAGCTACCACATCTATACAGTGTGACTAGGCATGGACGAAAATGCCAATAACTGTGTTAGCAGGTTCTATAAAATTTGGGGGTTTCATAAATTGCTAATTGAGAGGGAAATTCCACATCATAAAACAAAGTAAGATTTTTTTCCAATTTACAATAATATATATAAAAGATGACTGGCTTATATTGAGACCCTAAACCATGTTAGTTTGATTTAGCACTAGCCTTCATGCAAAATCATGGAACACTCTCACAGAATCAGGTGGGTTACATACTAACTCTTAAAGTCATTAGAAAGAGACAGGGCAAAGTGTAATATTTACAAAATGAATTTTCACATCAGAGAAACATAGGCAAAATCCTGCTGTCATGATTTTGTGCAGGCTAATTCAAGGTTCTGTGTTCCACCTTGCACACTTCATAAAACTATTGAAGAATAAAATAATGTTAACTATTTATAATCATTATTTAGTCATAGACATTTTATCTGTCATCACTGGGAGAATAGTTCCCCCGAGGATGAGCAGCGAAAGGAGGGAGCCCAATGGAGCATGGTGGAGGATTATTGGGGCTCTAGTGGTGGGCATAGTGTGACAACCTACATTTGTAGAGGTTTGAGCCTAAAATAAATACAGTGCTCTAAACCAAAAATAATAATAATAATAAAAATAATAAATACATGCTACTTCCTTGGAAGGAATTATAATGTTCTACTAAATGGGTTTAAAACACTGCTGTTAATATGAAAGCATGAGAAGTATTAAAGCATCCTATTTGCACAGAAATTCCAAACTTTCATTTAGCATATATATTTGAATTTTATAGGGATGCAGTTTTCCACCTGTAACAGTGTTCATACATAAAGGTCTGAATATTTGCCAACATCACAATTAAATACCTGCTTAAAAAAAAAAGTTATAATCAGTTCAGAGGTAAGACATTAAGGAACAGCCAGAGGAAATATATGGGCTACAAAATGGCTTTAAGCAAGTTTAATAAAAAAGTGGAATTCTGTCAGAATAATTGTTTGAGCAACTATGAAAACCTATGTATCTCTTCATGCATAAGATTTAAGCTGTTTTATTTCCAAAAGTTTTCTGTTCACATGTTGATTATAGCTAGAAAGATAAATGTGATTTATGTAATATCCACACTAGTGAAATTACTCTCTGCTTTACAGTTCTTGCTGCGCTTTTTCTCTTCTTCCTTTGTTTTTCAAAACATTGAATACTCTTGCAAACTTTATTGTTTCTGTACGGCCCATTTCCCAGAATATTATTTTTTTTCAAGGATAGTTTAAACTCATTAATGAAACCAATCAAGTGGGTCACTGTAATAAATGCAATAGAATAGAATCAAACCAAAAAACATAAGAGTATATTATACATAATAATGGTGTATTGTTTCTGAAGCTTTTGTTTACTAAAAATACATACACAACAAGGGTCACTATGGAAAATGAATTTTTACTTATTTTCACAGTCAAAAACATATGAAAACACTGTTCTAGAAATTTCTATGCTAGAAAAGCCAATGGCATTGCCAAAGGATTATTATTAAAGCATATATGCTTGAATCTGTTTAAAATAAAAGTGTTATTATAACCCCCTTCAAGTGCAGGGAAAGGCAGTCTGATGCTTGCAGTTTCCCACCCTGACTCAGTCTCCCATGAATGGGCCTGGAAGACTCGCTTCCCACGAGGTAAGCATGCTCACAGTTTGTGCTGGGCTTGTCCCCTCGTTGGGATTATCTTTCCCTGTTTCAGAATCAATGTAAATTCCTTTGTTCTGCTGAAACACATGCAGTCAATGCACTCAGGCATGTACCCTACTTTCTGTATTTCAGACCCACAGAAAAGGAATCAGGCTCTTCTACTGCAAGAGGAAGTGGGGTGCATATAGTTACACTGTTTTCATTGTCTGGTTGCCTGCCTGCCAAGTGCACTCACTGGCCAGCAAGGATGGACACACTGTGAAGGGGCTGGGTCGTGTGCATTCTTCTCTCCTCTTGCTATGAGGAAACACTGCACCACAGGAACCTGCTCTGCCTGTTATTGCTCCAGCAACCTCAAATTATGCACTGGCCTCCTCCCTGGATGGTCATCAAGGAAGATTCAGTAAATGACTTTTCAACTTGTAGAATCCAGACAGAACTGAGTCATGTTAAGACAAAATTCTATAAAAGGTACAATTTCCTAATATACGCATTCCAAATATCAGAATTTGACATCAGATCAGCCATCTATCTAAAGAAATACTTAAAGTAGGCCATTAATTAGCTATAAAACTGCAAAAGTTAAATTATATTCAATGACATGCTCTTTAATATTCATATTAATATGTAATAAAATATAAAGCATATGTAATGCTTTTTCATGTCAGATTCCTGCTTTGACTCACTAAGGAACTGTTGATAACCTCTAATGTGTGGTAAAGGAAATAGTTCTGATCAATCAATTTTCAATCTTTCTATACATGTCCTATATTGGTGAAGTTACTGAAGTTGTAAGACTCTAATCAATTGGTAAACACTATTCATTGAACATCTACTATATCATTCAGGGAAGGATCTTTCATGGATTAAAGAGCATGTGCCATAATCCAAGGAATAGAACCAAGTCTGTGCATATGAAAATAAGAAGAAAAGAAAAAAGAGGTGGAGGAGGAGTTGGACAAGAGAGAGCAGAAAAAGAGACGGAGGAAAAGTTTAAACTAATTCAAGGAGTTTAAAAATTTTAAAGAAGAAGAAGAAATTTCCAGCAGTATGGAAAATTGATTGTAGGGAAGCCATACTAAGTGCAAAGAAAAGAAGGGAAAATATTCAAGTTTACCATAATAGTGCATTTTTTCTGAAATGGTTATATCAGGAAATATTTAATTTGCCAGCTTCAAGAATTGTTTTTTACTGAATGAGTATGCTTACAACACTCTAACTGGTATTCTTTTTGTGAAAATAACAGTTATTTAAATAAATCAGAATCTAAATCAGAAAACTGTAAGAGGAAAAATTATCTCAGAAGCTAGGTGAGCAGATTTTGAAAACTCATAGTCATCCCTTCAGGAAGAAGCAGGGTAATTTAACTGGAGAGGATGCTGGTTGAAAGGGAGATCAATATGTAATTTTACCTAGATTGCTTCCCTATTGTCCTTTGAGCCAGTGCCAAAGAAACTGACTGCCTAGCTTGGGACAAAGGGGCAAACGAGAAACAATGCTTTGCACCTGAAAGAGAAAATGAAGCTGGTAAAGACAGTATGCTGAGACAGTCTGAGATCCCATTAAAGTGTCAATCATGAATAAAGTGAGATGCAATTTCTGTGGCTATGAGATAGTTGCACCATCACCAAGTCTCCCTGGGCAACTTCATTGAGGCATTTATGATGAAACTTCTCATTTTCTGCTATGTTTTCTCTCTTGGACCTTAAAGTAAATTCATCTTTTATCAGTTCTACACTTCAATGAGTGTCATGATTTGGAAGAGATAATAAAATACTGTCTGGCACTGCCCCTGGAGAGGACACTGAGCCTGCCTTCATTTCAGGAGACTATACTTACGGGAATTGATTTGCCTGCCAAAATGTTGTCTATAAAGAAAAGAGTCATCTTGGAAGAAAGCAGAACCAGAAAATTAGGAGCAGTTGTCTAAATGCAGACACTGTCCTCAAAGACTGGAAGGGAGAAGGACAGGTGGTATCATCAAATTTGGAGAAGCAATAATGAATAGTTATTATCACCAATTCATCTTCAAATTTCATTTTTCTTTAAAAAAATGTTTTATTGTTGATTTTGTCCTCCACTGCTAAGCAATAGCATTTACATTATTTAAAATCCCATAGATTCTCTGGAGAGAAAAAAAAAAAACATTTAACACTAAATCTCAAGATCATGGTTCATCCTACTTGGAAGTATATGTATGTATCTGTGTGTCTGTACGTACTTGTCAGGACACAAGGGCTCGGCACATTATTATCTAAGATCTTAATCCCCGAAGTAACAGCATCGTTGACAAAGCTTTAAATCCAAAACTTTTAGCTCTGGCACTTCAATCATTACACTCTTGTTCAACTCTTCTCCAAACCCCAGCCCCCCAAAAAATGGTTTATCCTATATTTTGACGGTCAATTGCCATCTACTTAGACTTAGTCAATTACTTCTACTTAGACTAACATTGAGAGAATATACTGGAAAGTAGGAAAAGACTTGGGTAAAACTGCACAGTTAAAACTGGAAACATTCAACATTCAACCCTACCAGCCTAACTATCATGTAAAATTTTTATGAAGTCAGCTATCTTCAGAAGATTCACAAATTAAAATATGTAAATTATAACTATCTCTGATTACAAATACAAAATAGTCTTTCATCGCCAATAAAGGAGCCCAGGATGTTAAATTCCTAGTTAACAAAAAGGGTTAACAAAAAGGTAGACTACATAGAGGACATTGGTGGTTGTATCTGTTTACCTTTCCTAAGTATTAATACCTATTCTGGTATCCACCTGAGGCCACATAGCACAGGGAGGGGAAGGGAACCTGACCGCACTCTGTTTCAGAGATGGAAGTGAGCAGCCCAATGAGTTCCAGTTTCCTTGCCATGACTGGTTCAGCAAACTAAGCCAAATCTAGTCCACCCATAGCATTCCTTTGCCTGTGGGTTATTGATCAAATGACGAGACAAGGGAGATGTGAGGGTGAGTTCACTGGGCAAAATGTAAAAATAGTTTCCATCTTAGGAGAAAAGCAGACAAGACAGTTTATGTATGTAGTTGTGTGCGAGTGTGAGGACTAGTACTGCTGCAGCCATCTTGTGACAAGACAGATGATGACAATGCCAAGAATGTCTCAACTAATTCCACCAGGTTCTGGTTGAACCAGTCCTGGTTGCTGTGCAACCTATAGATATTTTCAGTTTTTCAAGGGTCAGTTCGATTTAGGGTTTCATTACTTATGACTTAACATACTCTAATACATACAATTAAAAATATTCTCTTTTATAATTAAGACAGTTATATAACTAATTGTGTTTCACTCTTTGCTTTCACTGATAGGAACTTAGAGTCAAATGTGAAACTCAAGCCACAAAAATTATATGCCTTGGGACCTTATTTTAACAAAGTCCAGTTTTCCACCTTTCTGTTTTCTGGTTTTTGTAATCAGATCACTGTTATTAAAGTCACAAGTACCAATTTTTTCTTTTTCATTTTTAATACTGATTATAAATCACCATAGACTATTTGCAGGCTAAGTTGAAGTATAAATAAAATAAAGTAAAATAGAATGAATTAACAAAAAATCAAGTACACCTTTTTCAGAAGGCCCACAATATAAACACAAGCATGGAAAATTAAAGAAATGATTAAAGACATTTTACAAATAAAGAAACATTTTATTGAAGAAAGTGGTGTTCTGTTCATTTTTCAGATACATGGAACTCATTGTTACATTTTTGTGTAATCAACCAGAAGAAACAGGAATTGGTTTTATATGATTTTTGATGATCAAAATAGAATTCAAATTGCAAAGTAACAGAATTGATAGCCTAAGAATTACTACAAAGTGCCTCATGTTATGCAGCTCATTTTACTTTTTCTGAGTCAGGCCATTTCACTTCAGTAATCTAATTAATTTGTACTGAAATATGTCACTCCTGCTGCATTAAATTTTACATTAAAATTGTTTGACTGTTTGCCAAATAGTATTTTTTCCTCTAAAATTGGGTTTATGGAATAAATGTATATTGCCTACTACATGTTTTTCACCATTTTGATGGTCAATTCCTTTAAGAAAGTATCCATATCATGAAGATCACAATGTATTTCATATCTGAAAATATACATTAAATATTATATGAGTCTTCCAAATACAGGGATGTGTATGCACACTCACACATATATATGTACACACACACACACACACACTTAAAGTAAACTGATAGAAAAGCAATCAGTAATCAGCCCTGCTTGGTTTAATCTTTCCTTTTTTATGATAATAAACCCAAATTTTATTTCTAAAAAACTTAATCCACTTAAAAAAAAAACACCCTAACCTGACAGTCAAGATAGACTGTCAAACAGAAAGGCAAGAAGTGCTTGTTAATTATGTAAAGGGCTAGTTAGCAATTATTTCTCTAAAAAATAATTAATGCAGAAAGTATTCTGATGCTTATTTGGAATGAATGACTTACAGTTACAAAATGATTAAGCTGATGTTAAGAATAAAAGAGAGAACACTGAAGAAAAAAACAAGAGGGCCTTTGTGCCCCCTGAGAATACAGCTCCCCTCTTTATTGCCAATTGCACTCAGCACTAAAATTCTGAGTCTGGTCACTGAAATGTTCAGTTCTCTTAGTACCACGAAGTGTAGTGTTGATGGAAGAAACGAGAAGAAAGCAGTAGGGAAGAGGCTGGGCAACAAAATTGAAACACCATAACTTTTGCCTATTTTCTCAGTTGCCTGAAGGCAGAGAAGAGGTGTGCAAACAAGATCAATACTGACTATTCCAGCCAGTCTGATGACTTAACAACCAGGCAGGCTACTGAATTTCTAGGGACCTTTATGTGGCACAGGTCTATCTGTAGTGCTCACTTTTATTTATGCATACAAGAGTTGGGGTGTAGGCCAGAGGTATGGGGGTGGTGAGAAGATTCACCAGAGACAGAGTGGAGAGCAGAACAATCAGAGTGACTGAAATACACTGCTGAGGGGCGTAGCGGGCAGACAGGAGAGGTTTCCTGCCCCTGGCCGGGGTTCAAACTCGTGCTGCGGATAGTTCATAGTGCTGAGACTTAACCCCTTGTACAACCAGGGAGGCCCCTAGAAATTCTATGTATTAAATGAAAACCACATGTTTTCACTAGATGGCAGCTGTCTTTAATAAGTTGGCATAAATTGAGTAGAATGACAAAACAAACTCAGATTTGTTGTTGCTCATTGATCAATCAAGCCATTATTATGTTCCTATGTTATTCTGGGCACTTCTGACCACTTCAGAATTTCTCACCCCATTTTCCATTACAGAGTGTCCCATTCCATAGGACATTTTAGGGTAGAAGGTTCATATGAGAATTTCTGAGTAAGGCTATTGCTGCAAGGGACTAGAAGACTGGTGTGAGCAGATCATAATGTACACTCATGTAAAGTTTTCTGTGCAGACAGAAGACCGAGTCTCTCTTTAAATAGGTTATTTTCTTCTACTTTAAGTGTTTTTGGCTTTGGGTTTTTTTATTTTTGTTTTTTGGATAAGGTTAGTTACAACACCGCATGCGTCTTAGGAGTATAGCTTCACACCTCTTCAAAGGAAAGTTACCACAAAATACCCACTGCCAAAATACCAATATCCCACCACCAGTCCACTGGAACCCTTCAGCCCCTCTCCGTCCTCTCTGGTAACCTCAGTTCTACAATCAGATTGCAAGGTTTGTTTTAGTTTGATTTCATCTGTTCCTTTGCATTGTTTCTATTTCACATGAGTAGAATCACCCAATATTTATCTTTCTCATTCTCACCATTTCACTTAGCATAACTCCCTCCAATTCCACCCAAGTTGTCACAAATGACAAGAGCTCATTTTTTTTATCGCTGAGTAGAATTCTAGTGTGTGTGTGTGTGTGTGTGTGTGTGTGTGTGTGTGTGTGTGTGTGTGGTAGATATACCTCTTCTTCTTTGTCCACTCATCGGTTATTGGGCATTTAGATTATTTCAATATATTGGCTATTGTTAATAGTGCTGCAGTGAATGAAGGAATAGATATAACTTTAAATTCAGTTTAAGCAGATATTTTTAAAATATAAATGACTTAATAACACAAGTATTGAGAGACTCTAGGAACAGGACAAAGTTCAGAGTCTGAAACCCTCATACCTTAAATCAAAAACATCAAATCAAATTTCTTATGGAAATAATAAGAATGCAGGGAAAGCTATATGTCCTGAAGCCTCAATGCAGAATTTCCTTATGCCATGTCCTGAAGAATCCACAGAATTCTCTGGCCTCAGAAACAGCTGTTCTGAATGAGTTTATGGTTTTAAGATTGTAGATAACTTTAATTCTTATAGCATTTACATGTAGTTCACCTTTACCCATAGTCTGGCTCCTATTTTTCCATGTTAGACTCATTACAATAGCTACCCATTGTTTTATAAAACAAGTAAGAAGAATTCAAACTGACAAGAACTTTCAAATTCAAGGACAGGGCAGAGATTATGCTTTGGTGACTGTGAATTCATGTATAATAATATTCAGAAGAACTGGCAATTTCACTAATTCTTTTTAGTGTGCATGCTTTACTAACAGGATAAGTGATGACAAAAAGATATTACAAAGATTCTCTAAGACCTAGGAGTTAATGTGCACTTTATTCTTGTCTTGCATTTCCTTCCAATCTGGCTCTAAGTCCCTAATAATGCCTTTAGAAGCTTTCACGAAAAATACAAGAATATTGACAACTTTCTGAAATGCTGCCCTCAGAGTCCACGCCATCGATTGCTTATTCTCCAATCCTAAACAGCTATAATCACAGAATGTCACAGAAGACAACACTGACTTCTAAGTCAGACAGCACCAGATTAGTATTCCAGCACAGTATTCTTATGGTACTGCTTCTTCACTCTAAGCCTCAGCTACCTCTTCCATGAAATGGAGATAATACAAGTGCCAACTTTGCAGGGTTGAAAGAAGCCTAATGGGACAATACATGCAGAGCAGCAGTGTTTGTCATATAACGTTCATGTTACTTGCTTTCTCCACACCCTTTCTGCAAGGCCAGAATTACAGTTCTCTGGTCACCTAGTCCTGATCAGGAAAAGTCATGTATCAGGAGTCAGAACCTCTCATCTAAATATGATGCCACAATTTTAGCATTAAACATTCCTACTTTAGTCCCAGGTTCCTTCATGTACACCATGTTGTAACTAACCCCTAAATTCATTGTAAACATTGAACTTTCTGCATCTGTTCTGACTGAACAGACTTTCTCAGAAGAAAATGGAGCCTTGTTTTACTCCCCTAGGCTTATACCCATTCTACCAGTTGCCACTTATTTATTCAAGGTAGCAGAGAAATTCAGCTCTCTCCTTCACATTCTTTAAGTATGGCTAGAATCCTACCCCCAAATTAGCAAATTACCAGGGAACACTGAGTAATGTTTCTGTTCCATCTTACTTACCAATATGGTTCCATGGTTACCAGGGAAGATAACATTTCTCCAGAAACAGTATAATCTTGGTAACAACATTTAGCAAAATATATTATTGAAATCTCAGGCTACATTTATGGAGGGCCAACTTATGTGCAATTTAAATATATTGTGTTTCAAAAGTCATGTGTAAGCCAGTTATTTGGAACTCAAAGTGCATTATCCCATAAAGTGTTATACATTGAATGAATGCTTCTGTCTACCACACATAATCCACTGTAATTTATGACATACTCTACCTGAGGGAGAGTATCAGAAATACTGCTGTGCACAATTAGTCTCTATTTGGATAACGTAAGTGTTCACAGGACTCACCAGCCTAGCAGACTAAATTCACTCATTAAATACTTTCATATGCTATACATTGCCTGCTGCCAAATACCACACAACATTCTTAGTATGTCAGACACAGTGACAAGACAAAGCTCTTGGCCTCATTGTGTTTATAGACTAGCAGAGGAAAGAGACAATAAACAGATGAGTACTTTACAACTTCAGGTATAAAGAAATGTTATGAAGATAAAAAGCAGAAGATAGATATTTTAGCTACAGGACTTTTTATACAAACTTCATAGCAACCACAAAACAAAAATCTGGAGCAGAAACACAAAGCATAAAAAAGAAGAAACTGATAAAACTATCATTGTAAAATAGCAGATGGAAACATGTGGCAGGGTTGGGGGCATGATAATATAGAGCCACCAGTGAACAAAAGATAAAAGTGCAATAGTGAGGTCACTTACATCAATAGTTGCCCTAAATATAAATTGACTGAACTCACCAATCAAATGTCACAGAGTGGCTAGATGCACTAAAAGACAAGATTCAATCATATATTGTCTCCAAGGGCCTTATTTCAGCTCTAAAGACAAACACATGCTCAAAGCAAGGAGGTGGAAAATAACACACCAAGCTAATGGTAACCAGAAGAAGGTAAGGACAGTTCTACTCTCATGAGACAAGTTTTATTTCCAGTCAAAAGAGGTAGTAAGATAAAAATGGACATTATATTATGATAAAAGGGTCATTTGATCATGAATGCATAAAACTAATTAATGTAGGGCCTCCCTGGTGGCTCAATGGGTTAAGCACAGCACTTTGAAGCTATCCAGAGCCACTGCAGCACGATTTCGATACCCAGCCATGGAGATTCCCATATGGCGCAGTAACCTCTCCTGACTCACCTGCTACTCCCCTCAGCAATGTACTTCAGTCGATCTGCCTGCTCTGCTGCCCACTCTGTCTCTGGTGAATGCTCTCACCACCCCACACCTCTGGCCTACACCCCCACTTGTATGCAAAAATAAATAAATATTTTAAAAAACTAATATATATTTATTTTAATATAAAACTTATTAATACAGGAACACCAAAATACATAATGCAGATATTAATAGTGGGGAGAAATAAACTACAACATAATAAGTGGAGGACTTTAACACCCTACTTATATCAATGGATTGTTCATCCAGACAGAAAATCAAGGAGGAAACAACAGCCTTACATGACACATTAGGCCAGATGGACTTAACAGATATTTACAGAACATTTCATCCATAAGCAGCAGAAAACACATTCTTCTCAAGAGTACATGAAACACTCTCAAGGATATACCACATGCTGAGACACAAAAAAAAGTCTCAATAAATGTATAAAGATAGAAATCATCAAGTGCTTCTTTTCTGATCACAGTGATATGAAACTAGAAATCAACTTCAAAAAGATAGGTAGAAAAACTATAAATATGTAAAGATTAAACAATATGCTAATGAATGACTATTGGAGCAAGAAAGAAATCAGAGAAGGAAAAATACCTGGAGACAAATCAAAATGAAAATATGACCTATCAGAATCTATAGGATGCATCAAACGTGGTACTAAGAGGAAAGGTTATAACAATACAGGATTACCTCAAGAAGCAATAAAAACCAAAAATATACTAACTAACCTTATACCTAAAGAAACTAGAAAAAGGAGAACAAAGTCAATTAAATCAGCAAAAGTAAGAAAATAATAAAAATTAGACTGGAAATAAATGAAGACTAAAATGACAACATAACACATCAGTGAAACCAAGAATTGAATCTTGAAAAGACAAATTGACAAATCTTTGGCAAGATTCGCTAAGAAGAGAGAAAACCCTAAAGAATCAGAAACAAAATAGAAGTTACAATAGAAATGAAATACAAATTATCATAAGAAACTATTACACCAACAAAATGGACAACCTATAAGAAATGGATAAATTCTTAGAATCATATAACCCTCCAATACTGAATCAGGAAGAAATAAAAAATCTGAAGAGACCAATCACTAATAAGAAAATTGAAGTAATATGCAAAATCTTCCCCCCACACCACCCACCAAATAAAACAGAAGTCCAGAATCATATAGTTTCACTGGTGAATTCCACCAAACATTCACAGATCTGTTTGTTTAAAATGTGAACAAACAGACATTTTCACTCATAAATAGAATATAAAGAAACAAAGCAAAAGAACAGATCAAATGAGATACATTAAGACTTCAAAATCCCTGGAAGTTATTTTGGGTTTTATTTAGAATGTAGTGAGAAATCACGGGAAAGCTAAGAGTAGCAGTTTTAAAGGACATTTCTAAAAGATCTTTGTGGATGCCAGGTGAGAAATAAACTGCAAGTGCACAACAAAGGAAGCTTAGATATTAGTAAGGAGGCCAATTTCATAGTCCACATAGAGATAATGGCAGTTTGGACTAGGAAAAGATTAGAGGACATGAGGAGAAGTGATAATATGAATGAGGGAGGCTGCACGGAAAGGAATAAGGCAAATTCATCAAGTTAGGCAACTTCCTCTCTCAACATGCATTCCCTCACAGTCACCCAGTCCTCAGACAAAGTAGCACCGAAAGATCTGATACCCAAATGGATTAAATGTGCCCGAGCATGCCTACATCTAATTTTGATTTCACCTGTGAAGAAAGCCAGCCACAATTCAAAAACATTTAACATAAGAATCAGGCATGGCTCCATAGGACATGTCACACGTCAAACTCTCAGCAACAAAAAGTAGCAAGAGTTCCTGCCATTAGTAAACATATCAACTTTATCTGCATATGAGAAAGCCACTGTTTACATTTCTTTTCCCTGGATTTATGTTCTGGGAGACCACTGGTCAAATTCATGTTTTTGAAACTAAAGCCCTCTGATAACACCATACACTTTTACCCTTATTTGTCTCACCAAAAGATTGTGCACCATTCTTAGAAAGAAGTATTTATTTTGTTACAGCATCAAAGAAAAATTATACTGGATGGAGTTAAACAGGCAAAGAAAATGTTACTGAAGACTATTTCAACTCAAATCCACTAAAAAAAATGGAAGAGTTATTAAGCACTATGGTGAATGAGTTGAAAAGCAGGAATGAGGAGGTGAGGTATGACCTTGTCATCTGTATTTGCTAATTGGAGCTTATCAAAGAAGTTTCTTACTCTTGCACAAAAACTAGGAGATAGGTGCACTGTCTTCCCTGATGATTCCATTCCAAAGAGAAGACTATCAGATCCTTGCATAAGACATTCCTTGCAGAAGAATCACATCTCACAGAAATGTGGCAGAGAAAGGATATATAATTGCAAATTTTCTAAAGTAATTTCTCTAAGAAAATGGAAGTCAGGAGCTACAGACCGGAAAAAAATGGTGCAAAGTTCAGTCAAGTTGAAAAGAGTGTTAAGGCTGCCTAGGTCAGCAAAAACATCAATGGTGATAAAGTTGATGAAAGAAATCTTAGCCAAAAGTTTTCCATCTTTCTGTTCATTCCTGCTAATGTTCCTACATGAAGTGACAGATGTCAGATTTGATGTGTTACCGGCTCCAGAAAAGGTTATCAAAGGCCCAAAATTAAGTTGGAGGAGAAACCATTCACCTGTGGCTAAACATAGCCCTATTCACTTCCTGGAATGCTAGGATGTCAAGAGATGATCAGACATAGGATATTTTGAAAGATTTAATAAGCAGAGACTGATAAACATGATTGTTTTGGGAATCCCAAAATTTCTCTCAGTGGCTTTTGTCTTCGTTGTTTTTCTAAAGAGTTAGTCAAGAGAAAAGAGTACTGATTTTGGCGAGGGCCGAAAGAGTCATTTCTTAGAACTTTGAACCTGAGAACAAAGAAAATAGGAATTCCCAATTCAGGCTTCCTCATTATTTATACAAGTTTGCTCTCAGGTAAATTAAATATGTCAGGATCTGTCTACATAATGTCAAATTTAAGAGACAGTTCTTAATTCTTTGTCAGCTTTTTAAAAGTATGGGCATTTGTGTAACATTCATGAAATAAAATTAAAGTGATGCAGAACAGATTAATTTCTAAAGATCAGTAATGGGGGAAAGGGACAGGTGTGGCCATAATAAGGATAACTCACAGGAGTTATGGTGGTTACACAAATCTACTTTGTGATAAAAATTCCTAGTTATACATACACACTTGTATAACAGATGAAATCTGAATAATCACAATAGTTTATGTCAGTTATCAATTTCCTAGGTTTCCTAATATACTATCATCACGATAATGTTAACATTAGAATAGGATGGGTGAAGAGCATCTAAGACTTCTCTATATATTCCCTTGCAACTTCCTATGACTCTGTCAATATTCCACAGTAGAAAAGTAAGAAAAAACATGGATAAATTGAAATGCTTTCAGAGGGTGGCCAAAATAGTAAGGAACTGTAAATATTTAGTCTTGAAAAAGATAATAGGAAGAGAGACACTAAAGGCCTTATAATTGTTGAAGGACTATCATGGAAAATTAGATTAAATTTATTCTGGAAAGTTCCAAATTTTAGGGGGAGAAAGTATGTCAGTTCAAGAGTCAGATTTTAGCACAATGAAGGGATGAGAATATTTTCTAAATCAAGTTTCCAAAAATGAAAATGGGACCTTAAAACACAGTAAATTTTCTTCACTAAATATGTTCAAACTGGATGATTAATTCTCCAGAATATTGCTAGAATAATTTCAGAATAGGGTAGCAAGGTGGATTTTTTTCTCAAGTATTTTACGTAAAAAAAACTCCCACACTTAGCCTCTGCTCTACTTAAGCACTAGTACATAAATATCTACCCACCTTATACTTAACAGCCCCAACTCCAGTTGTCAAAAAGAAATAAAATTAACAAGAACTGTTATGAGCAAATGCTATTTTCCTGACTTATACAGAGAATTTATGTTAAAATGAATGATAATTAGCAAAATATTTTCTAAAAGTTAGTCATTCAAAACAGGAAACATGATAAAATTTCAAAAAAAGAAAGCAATAAACAAAGTAGTAATGCACAACTTCTAATGTATAAATTTGATCCAGATTTTCAAAATCCAAATATATACAATAAAACATTAATTCCCCAGAGTACTAGAGAATTGTTTTTCAGTTTGAGGTATACCGTGCCCAAGATTGTCTTAAAAGTGTTCTTTCTTCATTGCTAGGGGCATGAACTTATACCCCTAAAACATATGCAGTGTTGTAATCCAATGTTACCTCAATAAACATAGTAAAAGTAAGTAACAAAAAATATCTGCTACTCATTGTTCAATAGTAAACTTATAAAGAAGTTTATAAAAGTTTATAAACTTATAAAGAACTTTTAAAATTAATAAAAACTGACTGAAATTGTAGATAAAACATATATCAAGTGTATCGTGAAGTCATAAATGTACAAGATAGAATGGACCTTAGGGTCCACTGGGTTGAACTGAAGGAGAAATTCCTAATGCAGTCAGAACTTCCAGACTAGTGTTTTTTCTACTATACCTTGCTCAGTCTAAGTTAAATGCCCCTTAAAGCAATTACGCAGCAAAGAGCACAGAGAAAACTGAACCACACTTCTGTCAGCAGAGAGAACAGCTAGAAAGATGAAGTCAGACAAGAAACATGCACTAATGGCATGATCAGCCATCCCTGATTATTATCTCTGAAGGAACAATGATTGAAAAATGTTCACTTTTTAGTCCTTTGGGATATTTGTCTTCATTTTTAAAGGTCATATAAAGAACAAAATGAAGAAATGTTTCTACCTTATGCTCCAGCAGGAGTGTCACCCCTGGAGACAAAAGACCCACATATAACTATTTGAGTAAGAAAAAATAAGAATTCTGAGTAAACCGCCACCGAGCTGAGAATGCACTAGCAATGAGATGAAGTTTGTAGCATCAGTAAGAATGTTATTGTAAGTGAAATGAATAGATTTAATATCAAGACATAAAGAATAATAAAAATAGAGAATTAGTTGGATCATCTTAATGACTAGAGACATAAAGCTAAGATAGACTGATAGATGAGTCTCTTGATGAATGAGTCTGAGATAGATTACCAATAAGGCAGTCTTATCAGCTATTGAGAAGAGGGAAGAGATTGAAAAAAAAAAAAGAATTCAAAAAGTGAAGTTTTGGTTTAATGCTGACCTAAAGTCACCCTTCCCTGGGTTTGATTCCTGTGATACAAAATCAAGTTGTTTAAAATTAGCCACTGTCATATATATCCTTCCAAGTAAAAATATTTATTTACCATATTAGAGGTTTTTAGTGTATGATGTGCTGCTGGGTACAGTTGAAGGCAATGAGCGTATTTAGACTGCAGTTGATTTTGATAAATCGAGCGCTGCAGTAAAATATCAAACATCACAGTCTCTCTCCTTTGACAGGGGAATGGACAAAAGTCATGATGAGGACTGTTTAGAAAAATTTATAGAATGAGACATTTTATCTCATGAGAACTGTAGCAAATAAGTTATTGAAAATTCTATTATATAGAACCACCTTTGGAGCTATCAATCATATCTTGCTCACACTTAGAAACACAAAATGTATTTTCCCTTTACTTCTCCCCAAAAAGTAGCCAGAACTTCATTTAAAATCCAGGTTTTCCTTACCCTCAAGGAAAAATAAACAAATCAAGTTCTGGGAAGCATTTGGTCAATTATCTAAGAGAGGAAGTGATGCGCCCTGTGTGTTTAGATTTAAGGGATTGATTTAGAGACACTGTTAGATTCTGGACAGCTGGAAATAAGATAGTAGTCTATTTTCTCATGAGCCTGTTTCTGGAGCTTCCATGAATGCATCAGCTCTGTGATGGTAGAACCTCAGAGGTTGTAGATGTGAGAGACAGTGAAGGATTTGGCGCTGAGTATCTGGATTTCAAGGGACTCTGTCATGCCAGTTGAGCTGTCAACCCACAGCAAATTATAAGTACCTGGATCCCCCTTATAAAGAGCCATTGCACTAGGTAAGTCTGCATGATTTATACATGTTTAACATTTTAAGAATAAGTTAGAAACGCTGTCATCACATGGCTGCTTTCTTTCTGTGTCTCTCTCTTTTTCTTAGGATAATACCAGTTATATTGGATGGACCACCCCACACCAGTATAACCTCATTTAACCTAATTAACTATATCTGCATGAACATATTTCCAAATAAGATCATATCCTAAGGTTCTAGGGGTAGGACTTCAATGTATCTTTTTGGAGGACACATTCAACCCTTTAACACATGTCTAAGCATATTATGATATGTAATATTTCAATATCATTTCATGCAGACTTAATTTACATAAGTTTCTGGTTAAAGAATATGATACGGAATATATATACTTTGCATACCATGTTTACTAAGCCCAAAATACAGTTTTACAAATGCACATCAAGTGAGAAAGATGGAAAGGTGGCATTTTCAACAAGTCTTCAGAAGTTGTATCTTCTACCATTCTTCAATCTAATGAATGCATGTGCTATGTTTATATATTTTGAACCTCTTTCATATTTAACTCCTATTTCCCCCCTTGAGGTTTCTTGATACCTGTAAATTTTTTATTAAATGCAGTCTAAAACAACTTGAAAACTGGAGATTGAAATGGTGCAAGAAAAAGAATATGCCTTCCAAAGACTGACTCCGTTATACCTTTCCTTCACCAATTACTACTTATCCTCAAGTCTTTTCTCCATTTTTTAATGAGGACAATAAACTTTTTACTTACTGCATTTACTTATAACATTAATTTACTTTCAACTCTTGACTTACTACTTTATAAATGTTTCTTTGTTCAGTTCAAATTATTTGGATATCTTAGGTTCAGATGGATTCATTATAACATCCTTTACTAAATTAGTAGAATTTTTTTCTTTTAATAGCTCTTTACCTAATGTCAGGAGTTTCAAAAAGAATTAAACACGAACAACAACAGGCCTACAGAAAACTTCTCAACAGAAGTGATAGAAGCCAGACAATGAAAAGACTTCTGCAAAGTGCTAAAAGAAAACAACTGCCAATCTAATTTTTTTCTGAAAATATTCTCCAAAATTGAAGGTGAAATAAAGTATTGAGATAAATCAAAACTGAGACGATTTATATCCATCAGACATTCACAAAAGAAATCATAAAAGTATATCTTCAGGCGGAAAGAAAATTATCACCAAAATGCTGGGGGAAATTAAGAATAAAGTATATACAAATGGTGAATATTAATTTGACAGTAACTGTGATGTCTTCTTGGATTGAAAGTACATGCATAATTAAAATTTACAGCAACAATAACATAAAGGAAGGGATTGGATAAATGTAGCATCGTAGGATTCCAGTATCATCAGAAAAGAAGTAAAGCTAGTAATTGGTATTAGATCAGAATAAGTCAAGGGTACATGCTATAATCTCTTCTGTCACAAATACTAAGAGAATAGTGAAGAATGTGTAACTAACCAGTTATCAAAAGAAAAGATTTGTGAAACATATGTACAGGTCCTGTAGAAAGTATTCAGTCAATGATCTTTGATATTATTCAAATCAATAAAAATTTAATCATAATCTACATCACCTAGTAAGGCAAGAGTGATGGGGACAAAAATCATCTTTAACTACAACTACAAGCCTCAGGATAGGAACTTCACTTCTCAGAGGTGTGACTAACCACAGCACACAATGCTATTTACAGGTCTCACAGTACACTAGACTTTTTTCCCCAATAAGTTACCCAGTCCAATCAGGCTAAGATGGAATAATTAAGAAGCTTCACTATTTGTCAAAATGCTCATTTCTCCCAATAGAATATGAGGTAGGGTGTGGGGAGAAGAGAGTGAAGATTCTTAAACTGTATCAATTAAATGTGAGTCCATAGCTACTAAAATTGTATATATTTCTTATATTATTTCTTTATCATCCTTGATCACAAACTCTATGGATGGTTAATTGATATACTGAAATCTGGTTGGGATCCCAGAGCTTCCTTGGTATACAACTCTGTTAGGTTAATGAAGCTCATTGTATTGGCAGTATTTGTAAACTAAATGTAAAATGACTTTCAAGTAGCTGCTGAATAATGAAATGACGTGATATAGTCACAAGTATAGAAAGTAATTAATGCTTAAGAGTAAGAGGTATGACTCACTAGGAAATGGCAGCTGAGAGTCCAGCATCAGGTATTATTCTTTTAGCAAAGCCAAAAGCCCAGCTCTAATATAAATCCATAAAAACTATTATTCAAATAATTAACTTCCTTTATCTAATGGGCAAGTATTTTTGGCTCTCTATTATATTAAAAAGGGAATTGTTTCCTCTCTCTTTTATAAACCAAACCCACTTCTGCCCAATTTTCTGCTAGTTACAACCCTTCTCAAGGATGATAGAGCCATAATTTGATGAGTCAGAACTCAAGACAATCATCAGGCAAATGTTTGCCAGTGATTGAGTTAACTGGGCTTTCAAGTCAGCACTCTAGAGAATGGTACACCCTTCTATCTTTTTATGCCAAACTTCCTCTTTTGTCTCTTGTCCGCTCTGTCTCCAATTATGCCACCAGTTAGGTCATGTGTATCTTGACAATCCGATTTTTCCTTTTCCCTCACTTATGCGCCTTAGTGCACCGAATATAGACTCATGGAGGCCGTGTCTCTAGCCATGTGCTCCAACTCAACAAACCAGAGGGCCTTACAATTGCAGGTTATTGGAAATTCTTGCTGAACACAACAAAAAATCTGCATTCTGATTATCAATTTTGATTTTTTATGTATAGTTCCCTTTTTTTTTTAATTTGAAGGGTTAATAGATGATCCATAGAGCAGATTTTGAATAATACAGAGTTTCTATCCAAAACACCACAAAACTTCGATTACAATAGCCTTTCTAGCTACAGTCATGTGATCATTCCAGGCACAACTAAAAATCACTATCAATATCATAATAATTTAATATACAAAATCAAACTAAGTATTTTAAGTGTTAGTTCTAATTTTACATGTACAACGATATCACATGTATGTCCTCCAAATATATGAGTATGATTCCAAGTCTAGGATCTTTATGTGTTTGTATTATTAAAGTTTAAAATGAGTTCTGTAACAAAATTCATAAAATTATATACCTGTAGATACTAGTCAGGCACATTTTGCTTATAAATAACAAACTAATACAAATTGGCTTAAATTAAAAAGGATTTTTTTTTAAATGTATTTGAGATTTTGTTAAATGTAAAAGAGATTTGAAAAATAAGATTTGGCAAGCTAATTACTCAAAGAATGGCATTAGACTCTGTCTCTCTCAAGTCCTCTTTTTGGGGAGATACCTTCCTTACCCACAAAATGGCTACAAGAAAATTAGAGCTAGAAACCACAGTAGCAGAAGACTGTCCCTTGCCCAATGGTTACAGCTGTAATTTTACGAATGTTTTTCATAGGCTCAATTAAGTCATATACCTGTATCTGAAACAATCACTGAAATGCTGGTTATTTAGACCTTGGTTGCATATCCCCCTCTGGTCCACATGAACTGAGATTAAGGATTTAGTGGTTCCCTTTGAAAAAACAGGGAGAAATTAAGCAGGAAAAGAATGAACTTGATTAAGATAAAAAATATTATTCATTTCTGTGAAAATTTCTCTACAAGGAAGAAATTTTGTTTGAGTATCTGGATCTGATAAGGAAATACTTGCATCAATTCACATTTTCAATATTTTTCTTTGAATATAAGAAATCCAATTTGACAACATTTGAAATTACTGAGTGTAATTATCATATAAGTTAGTGTGCTCATCCATGCAGTGATTATTTCTCCTCCTCTCTAACTTCTTACTACCATTTAAACTGTCTCTTTTGATAGTTCCAACTTGATGGAGACATGTATTTATCATAAATTCAAGTTTGAGACAGGCATGAAGGGAAAAATACATTCTGCATGTTCTATATAATTTATTCATGATTATAGATGTTAGGAGTTTAAAATTAGAAATAATCTAATGCACTACTACTTTCTATGTTGTAGAAAGATTTTTAAATGCTGCCTTGAAATAGATCATTAGTTTGAAAAATATTCATGCATCTAAACTCTTCATCAGTCCTCCAATTTGGCTGTATAAATGATAAAGATGTTAGGACTTCCACTATTTCATTCTAGTTGTTAACCTACTGATTTGCTATAGACTGAACAAAGATTTTCACTGATGTACAAAGATTTTAGGTGGCTTTTCAGATCTTCAGGTTGGGTATTGCATGAAATTGAAGAAGAAAGTCATTGTGAATCATATTTCTGCCTTCATTATAAAAAAAATAATAGGACATTCTAAAGACCTATACCAAGTCTTTAAATCTAAAGCATTCCTTCTCCTCCTCCATCCCTTATCTGTGAAAGACATCACAACTTGATCAGTGCACTCCTCACACCTTTCTCAAAATAACACTCAGTCACTACAAAACAAAGCCAGCACTAAAAACAAAACTTTTTCTAACTGTGTGCTTCAAAAGATTTATCCAATCACCAAGAATTTAAAAATCATCTCTTATCAATGGCTCTCTATGGATTTTTCCTCCAATCTTGGATCTTCTGGGCTTAATTTCCTTGGAATTATATCTATCTATATCTCTAGGTACAAGCAATGTTAATAGTCACCTGAGACTACAGAGCAATTGGAATGTTTCATGAATTCCTGCCCAATCACACCTGTAGGGAAATTCGAAACAGACATGAACAGCACTCAGAAATATTATAGGCTCTTACTTCCAGACCATTAGAATATCTGAGGCATCTCTACAAGAGTGGGAGTCTAAGAAGCCCAGAGAGCTAAGGAATATGTCACTTGCCCTACAAAAGCTCAGGCTTAGTTTTCAAAATGTTCATATTCTCCAGGATTCTGTCAGTACAAACACCTTCTTCTAGTCATTTACTAGATGAAAAGTCTTTCTTCAAACAACCATTCACTTAACCACTTGATTTTAATATTTTTGAAATAAATGCAAAGACCTATTTCTCTGAGATTTTAATCTACTTGCTTTTTTTAATGCTCCCTTGGTTGCCTTCATAAGGGAATATCGCAATGAATAAATTAATAAAGATTTGGAATAATGTGACTGTTTTGATACAAATGTGCTTACCCATGGGATGACCGTGTGGCTTTGGCATCATGTACTGTACATCTGGGCAGAAGTCTGCTCAGGGACTTAGCCTGCATCATATTCTCCCTTAGTCTGTGGAAATAAATTCACAGAAAAGAGTAATTCAATCTCTTGAGACAGGAAAGCATTCTGGCAATGACATAAGCATTAGTTTCAGTGTTTTTTTCTAAGAGAACTACAGGATCATCCTACAAAATGAATTGTTATTAAACATATGAAATGTAATAAGAAATATATCCTTTAAGCAAGTGGCAGTCCTCTCTTTACGGAATAGCCATGTTAGGCTAAACATTTATTAAAGACAAAGTGAATTGTATGTTGTAAAAGTGTTATAAAAATCACATGTGTGTTTCTACTAGGTAGAGTCCACTAAATGACAGAATTGATCAAGTTTAATAGGAAAACAGTTGCAATTACAGCTCTGTCCCTTGGCATGCACTATTCCTGTTCCCAGGGATGATCTGCCTCGCTGCTCATTTTTCTTCTGCAACACTTTTCCTGTTCCAGGTTTGTTCCACAGTCAGACACAATACCAACCCCATCCCCTCAAAATCATATGAATTCCAGACAAGTTTGGAGATTATGTGACTCTACATCCCTCAACATGATCCAGCTAGATGCTTTTTCATCAAAGAATTTATAGTCTCCAATAGCTTGAAGTTGTCCAATTAAATGAAACTGGAAAGGTGGAAAGCACAGATTTGAGAAAATCTTTTGAATTACCAACCCACCAGCAAGTACTTTCAACCTGCAAAATTATGAGCTCTGATAGTTTAGAATTATGTTTATAAACAGCTATATGTCATCTAGGGAATTTCCTATAAGGAGAAAAGATTCCAATTTGATCCACTGGTTTGACATTAAATTACAACATTATTTTAATTTTATTGATTTTTAGAATCCTTGAAAAAATATTAATACATTGCCTTAGTGCACAAAAGAACTAAGCGACTTACCCATATTTCAATCACTTATTAAGAAACTCTACCTTGTTTAAATACAATTTTGTAAAATAAATTTGATATCACTTATGGAAATTCAAATGTTCAATCAAATTTCATGGTTAAAACATGATTATATTACACTGGATTAGATCATTGCCCCCTTATACAGTATATGAACACTGCCAATTAATTAGCCAGATCGGTTCATCATTTATTCAGCTCATTGTGTGCAAGATATTATACTAGATATTGTGAAGAATGGAGCAATATGTAGGCTGTCCTTAATTAGGTGAGACAAAAACCAAAACTGTGACAGTATCACAACTGGTAAGTGTGACAAGAAAGACACAAAGAAATAACAATGAGTGTTTAAAAGAGAAAGGAAATATTTCTATTTGAAGAAGTTAGGAAAGAGTAGCAGAATTGGACTTCAAAGACAGGTAATACTTTAACAAGCAGACACAGAACAGATCATTCCAGAGGCAGAAAAGAGTAAGTGGCAGAGATGTGGTTAAATGTTGGAGAACTGGTGAGAAGCCTAGTTTGTCTGCAAAACAGAATGCAAGAGGAAAGTTAGTAAACATAGTTGGGTCAGGCTATGGAATAGCAAGCTAAAGGATTTCTAAACTAGGTGGTGATAATGGGAGCTGTTTAAGTTATTGCACAAAAAGTATATTTCTACAACTAATTGTATAAGATGCAGTGAAATCACACTAGATGCTAAGAGGTTAGGTTAGAAACCATTACAATAGGCCAGATGAGAGGAAATGGAGATCGATATTAGTGTCAAGAGAACTGATAAGAAAATGCAGATTTCCCCCACAAAAAGCCAAGCTCCATGCTGTAATGAAGCCCATTGTGCTTGTTTGTGGCAAATAGTACACACTCAGTAAATATTTATTGAATAAATGAAGTGGAGTAAAGAAATACTACAGAAACAGTACTTGCAGGTTTTTTAAATTGATTAGTAGTAAAAGGAAAAAAATTAGGTAATTAAGACTAAGTGCAATTAGGTGATTAAGACTAAGAGACTTAAGTGCGATTTCATAATAAGAAATTCTTGGGAATGATGCATTCCTTTATTAATTTATTAAATATTTTTGCAGATTTATACAGAATTTTGAAGACACTGAATTTCAGGTGCTAATGCACATATTTAAGTGGAGATGACTAGCAGGGAGTTTAAAATGTGCTTCTACTTTTAGTAGAGAAATTTCAGTTGAAATACGATTTTAATGAACACTCAATTACCCAGGACTTCAATGTGGCTGGATCTAATCATATTCCACATAAAAATTATTTTTAGTCTTGGGGCCTCCCTGGTGGCGCAGCGGTTAAGCGCTGCACTGTGGAGCTGTGGGCAGCGGAGACGCGAGTTCGACGCCCAGCCAGGGAGATTCCCACAGGGCGCAGCAGACCTCTCCTGCCTCGCCCGCTGTTCCCCTCAGCAGTGTATTTCTGATCTGCCTGTGCTGCTCCCCACTCTGTCTCTGGTGAACCCTCTCACCGCCCCACACCTCTGGCCTGCACCCCAGCTTGTGTGTGTAAATAAATAAATCTTTAAAAAAAATTATTTTTAGTCTTTAAGTTGCAAAGTCTGCTTTTGTAAAGTTATAGCTTTCATTTTAAAGAGAATTGTTTTAAAAACACATTTGTCTTTCCTTCTTATTCCAAGGTGAAAATAATTGTGCAATAAGTCTTATAAAGTATATTATTCATAATGGGCCTCCATGGTGGTGCAAGGGGTTAAGTCTCAGCACTATGAAGCTATTGGCAGCCACTGGAGCACGAATTCAATCCCCGGCCAGGAAGCTAACCCACACCTGTCTTGCTGGCTGCTCCCCTCAGCATTGTCTTTCAGTCAACCCACCTGTTCTGCTCCCCACTCTGTCTCTGGTGAATGCTCTCACCCCCCTACCTCTGACCTACACCCCAGCTCTTGTATGCATAAATAAATGACTCTTTAAACAAAAAGAATGCTATTCATAAAACCCCCCAAACTTAATGGTTTAATTAAAATATGTTAATCCTGTTTAATATCAACTTTCTAAATATCACCAAAATTGAATATTTAATAAGTAACTTAACCAATCTGAATGACGGAAGCTAACGAGAATAAAAGATATCACAATTTTCAGAAATTCTAACACTTGTAAGCAAATGAATTTTCTTTTTCAATGTGAAGACTTCAGGAAAATGTGACTGTACCACTTTTCTTGTAAAATATTTGCCATTGATTTCTTTCTAGGAAAGGGGGGATCAAATGATTGTTTTACAGTCACCTACCAAAAGAAGAGATCCAAAGAATATTCAGAGTAAAGCTGACTCTAGAACTGAGGCTTCCAGAGGCAGGGGAGAGGGAAGGGGCCAGAGCAAGGTGGGAAGGCCACACAATGGACTATAAATGGTGCGCTATGGGTATCTTCGTGGTGGATGTAGTGTGTCAACAATACCTGAGAGGGAATATCCTTGATTTCTAATGTACAAAAAACGATGCAAAATTATCTCAAAAAAAAATTTTTACAAAAAGAATATTCAGAGTACTTCTTAAAGTTCTATTTGTAAAGTAAAATTATACCCAAATTGAAGATGACTTATGAAGAGTAGGGCAAAGTTTAAAGGACAAACAAATAATAGACTTAAGTATATGAAATCTACAAATGCCACATATGCTTTGATGATTCAGTAGTCTCTTCAAGCCATCTCCTTGCCATTTGTATAAACTTGATTATAGTATAGTGTATGTGCATTGTAATTTGTCTACTTTCTTTCTAAATTGTTAGCATCAAATGGCAATGATTATATCCTTTGTAGCATTCTAATTCCAGTCACAACTAATTGACATCTGTACCTAGTGGTTACTAAATTAATTATTGTGAGTGACTGAATTCTAATGATTCTATTTATCTTTTTGATTAGGGGTTTTAATCCATAACATAAAACAGGCCATTTAACCTAAAGAGCCTTAAGAGAGCTTCTAAATGAGGATTCTTTGGGAAATAACAGCATTTTGGCTTTCTAAGGCATTTGTTTCCCTACTGGTTCATTCCTCAAGATAAATAGCAGTTTCCATATTTTATTGGAAATAGAACATGCATAATTGGACCCAGTGAGCAACATCTATCCTTAAAATGTATCCTATCTGTATGGCATATGCAGTTTAACAAGGAAAGTCAGAAATCTACTGTAAAAATAATCATGCTTCATATCTCAGTGGAGAACTTGAGAGAAAACATTTTATTCTCAGGTGATTTAAAAATATCATAAAAGTTTAATATATATAAATCGAGATGAGAATAATTCCTTAATCATATCTAGCATGGATGAAATGAAGAAGAACATATTTTGAGAAACTGACTATCAGAGGAAATAAAAAGAAAATATTATATAAATTGTCCACAGGGTGTAAATAGTTTACCAGGCTATCCTACTAGGTACTTGAAACATTCTTAACTAAGATATGGAGTAGTTCTTTTGGAATTGAGTGGCATTCTGGGGGAGTATTTGAGCTATGCTTTGGGAAAAAGAGTAAGATACTACTCTTGGAAGACCTAAATCATGGTGTCTGCAGCAACTCCGTTTTACCCAAGTGCATTACACCCTTGCACCAGAGCAATGCTTTCATACCCTTGCTTTCAGCTCCTTCATGGTGGTAATAAACAATCCTATAAAACTGTCTCTGCACCACTGAAAGTTTTTCAAAAATAGTGTGGGTATTTAAGCTGACTGTGTACAATAGAATGCTTAATAAATTTGTAGTTGTTGGCCATTTTAAAGACATCCACAGACTACAATAGAAGTTTTCATTTTTGCAGCAATAATGGACAAAAGAATAACTTCATGTGGTGACTCTATTCTTACAAGATTTCTTGGAAAACAACACTATAAAATGTTTTCACCTCATTTATTCTCTCTTTCTAACTAATGTGATGTGCAGTAAACCTTTCCTAGGGCTTCAAGTCAGACTGTGGTAGACTTCAATTTTCTAGCCATAAGTATGATAGAAGAAAGTAGCAATAGAAAATAAAACAAAAACAAAATAGAGCACTGAGGTTAGTAAACATGCTATAGACCATTTTCCCTTATACCTTATCATTCTCCCTACAAATATTTACTGAGTACCAAGTCTGTGCCATTTACTGTTTTGTTCCTAGGAGTATAGAAACAAACTAAACAGAAAAACTATCTTCTCTTATGAAACTTACATTAAACTAAAATATAAAAGACAAACTAGTAACCAAATATGTTTAAAAGAATTTCAGTTGGTGCTCTGTCCTAAGAAGAAACTAGAGAGGATACTATGATAAAGAGTGAATGGCCTGAGTGGGGATACTGCTTTAAACTGGATGGTTATTTCTGTGTTCAATGGGAAACTACAGAATGATTTTAAGGTGGGAAGAAACATCTAATTTATATATTTAAAGGATCTTTTAGACTGCTGCATGGATATTAGGTCATAATAATGTGAAAGTGGAAGCAGTTACAAAGTTAATTGGAAACAAAGGAGAGCAAATAGTATCCTGGTGCCATTACTAGTGGGATTAGAGTAAAAATCATCAGAAATAGATTGGAGATATATTTTGATTGTGTAGCACACAGGACTTGCCAATAGATTGTGTGTCTAGAGGTGAGGTAAACATAGGAAGTCAACAGACTTTAATTTATTAATATGATGTGGTGCTGCTTATTGACATGGGAAAAGTTAAGGAGAAGTGGATTTGGGGGAAAGGGTTTTCTTATGGTCCTTGTATGAAGAAAGCATACATTTTACTGTGGTAAAAATAACTACAAGGCCTCAGTCACAAAGATTTACTTTCTACATGTTCATCTTAGGTCAGCAAAGGACTTGTGCTCTACATAGTCCTCAGAGACCCAAGATGATAGAGGTAAAATTGCTAACTTGAAACTATTATGGTTTATAAGAAACTATTATATGTCAACAAATCAGATAACCTAGGAGAAATGGCTAAACTCTTAGAGACATACAACCTACCAAAACTGAATCATGAAGAAACAAAATATATTTAAAGAAACTGATTGCTAGTGAGGAGATTGATTGAGTAAATAAAAACTGTCTCTGTTTACAGATGGCTTGATATTAAATACAGAAAGCCTGAAAGATAATACACACAAAAAAAACTGTTAGAACTAATAAGCAAATACAATAAAGCTGAAGAATCCAAGGTCAACATACAAAAAGTTGCATTTCTATACATTAACAATGAATTATCAGAAAAAGAAATTAAGTAAACAATCCCTTTTACAATAGCATCAAAAAGAACAAAATATTGAGGTATAAATTTAGCCAGGGAGGTGAAAGATCTGTATGATGAAAAAAATTGAAGAAGACACAAATAAATGGAAAGATATCCCATATTCATGGATCAGAAGACTTAATATTGTTAGCAGAAGACTTAGTATTGTTAAAAGGCTCACACTCCCCAAAGTGGTATACAAATTCAATGCAATTCTATTCAAAACTCCAGTGACATTTCATAGAAAATATAACAAACAATCCCAAAATTTTTATGAAGACCCTGAATAGCCAAAGGAACTTGAGAAGGAAGAACAAAGCCAGAGGCATTGCACTAGCTAATTTCAAACTATATTACAAAGCTACAGTAACTAAAATAGTAAGGTAATAGCTTTAAAACAAATATATGCATCAACAGACCAGAAAAGAAAGCCCAGAAATAATCATGTGAATTTATTTTAATATTTACTAATGACTGAAAATATACAATGGAGAAAGTGTACTCTCAGTAAATGGTGCTGGAAAAACTAGATACTCATAGAAAAGAAAACTAGACATTCATATACAAAAAATAAAACTAAAGCCTCTCCCCAATCTTACACCACACTCAAAAAACAAGCTCAAAATGTATTAAAGACCTGAAGGTAAGCCTGGAACCACAAAATTCCTACTAGGAAACATAAATAATAAGCCCTTTAATGTTAATATTGGCAATGACTTTTTGGATTTAACACCAAAAGTGAAGGTAATAAATCCAAAAATAAATAGGTGGGACTGTGTACACTAAAAAGCTTCTGCATGGTCTGGAAACCATCAACCAAGGGAAAAGATAACCTACAGAATGGGCTAAAATATTTGCAAACCACAAATCTAATAAGGGGGTTATATCTAAAAATACAGGGAACACACAGAAATCAAAAGAAGAAAAATAATTTTAAAATGTGCATTTTCCAAAGATACAAAAATGGCCAATAGGTAAGTGAAAAAGTTCTTGACATCAATAATCATCAATAATGCAAGTCATCAATAATGCAAGTCAAAATGACAATGAAATGTCATCTCACAACTGTTACCATGTCTACTATCAAAAAGACAAGACATAATATGCTGTCAAGAATGTGGATTTTAAAAAAACCCTCTATTGGTGGCAGTGTAAATTATACAGCCAATGTGGAAAATCAGAAGAGTCAATTAGACAGTTCCTCAATAAGATAAGAATAGAGCTACCATATGATCCAGGAATCCCACTTCTGTGTATATGTATGTATATATACTACATATATATGTGTGTGTGTGTGTGTGTGTGTGTGTGTGTGTGTGTGTGTGTTTGTGTGTGTGTGTATCCAAATTACATAAAATCAGGACCTGAAAGAGAACATCTGCCTTCTGTTCACTGCAGCATTGGTCACAATATCCAAGGAATGGAAAGAACTTAAGTGTCCATAACTTCATCCGTGAATGAAAGGATCAAGAAAATGTGGTTTATACACTCAACAGAATATTATTCTGCCTTAAAAGAGGAAGTAAAATTGTTACTTATAAAAACATTAGTGAAAGTATAAAAACCAGACAAAGAAATAAAACAAATACTGCACTGTATCACATATGAATTCTTAAAAAAAAAAAAAGTTGAACTTAAAGCAGAATGGTTCCAATGTACAATATGGTGAGTACAGTTGATGGCACTGTATTATGTGACTGAAAATTGTGAAAACAGTAGAACTTAATGTTCTCATTAAAAAAAGGTTAATAAGTGAGATAACTTGTCGCAAGCCAGCTCCGAGCAGTTATTGTCGGTTCCAAGGGTGGTGGGGAAGGCGTTGGCAATAGGAGGGAAGGGGAAGGGGAGTGAGAGACAGCATGCACACACAGGGAATGCTCAAGGCCACTCTGCTTTATTGCCCAGAAAGCGGGTTTTTTATACTTAAAATTAGCAAGCAAGTACATTTGTAACAGACAATAATAGATTACATAGCTTAAGTGTGTACATTTTAAACAGTGATCAATTACTCATATAAGAAAAACAGGACATCTGGGAGATAGTTTTACTTGTTGAAGTATGAAGTCTATAATGTTTAACTTCTTTGAGGTTAAGATGTTTTATGACTGATGTTTGGCCAACTGGAGACTATAGGGGATGCTGAATATTTACTCTGTGAAACCATGCTATCTTAACTTCCTTAAAGTAAAGGAAGCAATAGGACTTTATTCTGAGTGGTGGTCTTTGAGCAGGGACATTTTTACCACAAGGAGAGCAGTCCTACATTTGTTTAGGTTTAATGGTTAAAAGAAGGGAAGCTACTTGCATGCGGACAATGGTCAATTAACTGGACACAGGCTGATTGTTTAACTCCTCTGTAGGTAGTCCTGCTTTGATTATACTAGTTAGTAAATTAAAACTTTTTAGCTTAAAAACATACTGGGACAGAGAAAACATATCCTGTTTGAGGAAGGCTTCCTAAAGTAGTTAATCTAAGAAACCATCTTGTGCTGACTCCTCGAGGGAAGTCAGAGAATGTATGGAAGGGAAGTAAATGTTCTTTAGTATTGATCATTAACTCCTAACTGGGCAAGAATGCATTCTTATCAAAGGAGAAGCTCAGCACCTGGGCCCATTCATGGGGCTTTAAACAATGAGGAAAGGGCTACATGCATGGAGGCACACCAGAGAAACCCAATCATAGTTCTTACAGAAAAAGGAGAATTCTTATTATTTTACCTACAAAATGTTATATATAATTTTCTTATGGGCAGAGATATCGCATCCGACTGCAACCCTGGTTTGCGACCTTTGTCAAGCAAATCCTAAGGGAGTCAAGGTGTGGCAATAACTGAATTCTTTTCTGCTGCATGCATATATCAAACCAACACTTTGCACACTTAAATGTATTATAATTTCATCAATTATAACTCAATAAAACTTTTTTTAAAAAAAGATCACTGACTTCTCTAAAAACAATTCAAATCATTAGCCAATGTTGTCACTGAGGAAACAAGCACAACAAATGGATGAAGATATTAATTTAGGAAATGTTGTGTTTAGCAAGTAGATAACCAGGAATTCCCATATAACTAGAATACCCATTAAACCCAGGTGACATTCATATCTCCCAGAAATATATTTTAAGTACTTTTGATACTGAAAATTATTAATAAGGATAACAAAAACAAACAAAACATAACATTTATCAGTATTTGTTATAACACCAAGTCCTTCTTTTCTCCATTGCCACTATCCTCGCCGCCTTGAGATGGCTGAAGACAAAAGGGGTGGTTCTTTTACCTGTCATTTTTTGCCACTATTACTGCCTCACAGGTTTTATGTTTGTATCAGCTGTTTCTCAGTCAGTGATCTCACACATACTTTCCCCCTTTTTTGTTTTTCAAGTCAGAATGTTACACTCTGTGTCTCTTACCTGTTTTCTTTTTCCTAGCTTTCCAAACATTTCCCTATAACAGTTTCTCCCCATTCTATGAAATACTTGTACACTTTAATTCCAGGTGCAGGAAAAAAAAATTCATTTTTCTCCTTCAATTTAAGGTCAAAGGTAAAGTTGGACCACTGCCAAAAAACATGTCTGCATTCCTGTGTATTATTTCCTGCCTCTGCAGTCAGAGCTAGAGCTGGGCTCAGAGGCACGATGCCAAGCCTGATGCAGGAGGGGAAGCAAGAGATGTCAGGAAAACAGCTGAGTATTGAAGAAGCAGAGAAGTAGGAAAGTGACAATTTGTGACTAATGTGTGAATTTTTCACTACTTTCTAAACACATTAATCTCTACCATCTAGCTCAATAAATAAATATTGTATGTTGAAGTTAAGATTTCCACTCTAAAAATTTTTAATGGTACCATTACTAACTAGTTTCTACAAAGCTTCTTAAGTATAAAAGGGTGCTTGTCAACTGACTGCTATTTTGATATATCCAATTGAAATCTGGTTCCTTCTTTTTGATGATTTTTTTCATCACTTGGCTCTGACTTTCAGCTCTGGTTAAGTGATCTCAGCAGATCTTTTTTCCTGATGGCAGAGGAGAGGAATGCATCAGAAGAAGCCTGTGCTTCTGCACAGTCATCTATTATCTGCTGAAGACTTGGCAGATAGAGAAGGGGAAATCAAGCTGCAGGGTCTTTATCTGACCTTCATTGTTTCTATCTATTTTAGGTTAAAAAAGGTTTTAGAAGTTAGAGCTATTTCATGTAGCATGTAATATATTCTGGGGGAGTTAGGCAAAACCACAAAGGCAGACTTCAGCCAAAAAGGGATTCATACAGTATCTTGTGAACTTCTCTATTTGTTCCCTAATTTTTCAAAGTGATCACATTAATTAATCTGAACATCAATGATCTTTAAAAACAACATATTTCTAGTGATAACAGAAATTCCATGAAATCATGAACTTTAGATCTGAGATTTCTCAGAGGTAATCTATCTATATTGGATAAAAAGATAACTTAGTATAAAGCAAACAGAATAATGTTTTGCAAGTAGTCTAGTATTATCTTTGCTTGTAATTTACCAAGAATAATTGACCAGGAGTTCTTATTTGACTAAGAATACCCATTTTATATATTATAGTGCCTGCTGTAGTCTGAAGTGTAACTACCCAAATGACATTACTGTTGAAGCCCTAACCCCTAATGTGATGGTTTTCAAAGATGGGCATTTGGGAAATTATTAGTATCAGATGAGGTCATGAGGATGATGGGCTCATGCAGGGATCAGTAGTTTTATAATAAGAAGATAAGAGAGCCATCTGAAAGTCTGGGAGAAGGCCCTCGCCAAGAACTAAATTAGTCCACAGGCATCTTAACCTTGAACTTCCCAGCCTCCAGCATTGTGAGAAATGGATGCCTTTTGTGTAAACCATACATTATAAGATATTTTGTATATCACACAAGAAGACAAATACAGACAACGGAAAAATAATTTAACAGAAGAGTAACCAAAATCAACAAAGATAATTAAAACTATCCCCCAAAGTTTTCTTCCTTGCGCCAAGATGGAAACATTATCATAGGAAGGCATGCTATATGTTATCTTTGCCTTGATTCCCACATTTAATTAATTACTAGTTCATTAACCCTATCACCAGATAATCATTTAATAAGTGCATTCCATTAAACCTACTATCACCTTTCACCCATATAGTGCAGTAACCTCTTAACACATTTTCCAACTTCATCTCTTGGCCTCCACAAGCCATTCTCCCTACACCAGCCAGAGTGGTCTCTTAAAAATATATTGCACCCTCCTATTTAAAAATTACAAATGATTTTTAACACACTTAAAATAAAATCCAATCCTTTCACCCAGTTTAGGAAGTCCTGTGCAACTTGAGACCTGCTTACCTCTCTAATCTGATCTCATATCACTTGCCCCTTCAACTTCCTAGTTTCCCCAACTTATCCATCAAGCACATTCCTTCCTCCATACTGTGAGGCTCGTGTTCTCTTCTGGAGTTCTTCACTTTGATTTTCACCTAGCAGGTTTCTCCTTGTCCTTCAGATCTCAGTTTAAAAGAGCTGGCTTTTCAGAAAGGTTTTCCTGACCATACAACCTTAAATAGACACCCTATCATTCTCTATTGCACCTCTCTTCTTTAATGTTACAGAGTATTTGTTGCTGAATGATGTTTTGTTTGCTTTTTCCTTCCTTATTTTTTTAATATAAGCTCCATGAACACCAGGACTTTGGTTGGTTGGTTGGTCATTTTTTTTTTTTTATCCATAGTTACACCCCCGTTTCCAACAAAGATTCTGGCATAAAGTTGCTCAAATATTTTTAAATAAATCAATGAATAAATAAATTATATAAATTCAGAACATTAAAGGGGTTCACCTTTAAAAATTCTTTTTTTTCACCTACCACAATACCAGAAATGTCTACAATTAGAATTATTTCTATGAAAAGAATGCTACTAAAATGCAAACATATAGGTAAAATGACCTACTAAATTATAATTACTCATTAAAACTTCAAAATAACTACTTTATTAACCCTATATAAAAAACACAGCTTCAACAGAATGAGTTTTGAGAGAAAAAACAAAAACACATAGTGTGGAACTTGGAAGTTAGTTCCCCAAAAGAGAAATAACAGGAAGGTCTTGTGAAGCTACAGTATGTCATGGAGAAAAATAAGCAAAAGGGTGACCTGAGCAACAACTTTGTATAAGTTCAGCTGTCAGAAACATGTATGTACTTAGTGATAAAAGTAACTCAGGAACCCATTATTTTTTCTTTTCTTTTCTCAACTACTAAGTCCAGTTGCATTCTCCATGATTATCTGTCATCTCTATAAATCAGACAGGTTTCATTGTCCTTTTCAGTATAACAAAATGAAGAAATTAAAGACACTTTGCCACATGACGTCACTATATGGATGGATCTAAGATTAACTGCCAACAGCTCTTTTAATTACAATTCTTCTAGAGTGCCCATTTTAAACACCCATATCAGAAAACTCTTACTACAAAGTCTACAAGCTGGTAAGATTATCATAGTCCATAAGTCATGTGAGAGGCATGAGGGATGTCAAAGGGAAGCAAATTGCAGGTGTGAAATTATTTTAGAAATATCCTTAATCCCACAACTAGCCTCCTATTCCCATTCACCATCTCCAGAACAGTGCTTACATATTTACCTCACTTAGTTTCACTTTGCTTTGTAATTCATTCATTAAACATTCGACAATTATTAAGCATGTGTGAAGTTGTGGGCATTGCTCTAAGTGCCAGGAATTCAGCATATAACAAAATTAAATCCCTTTATTTTATTTATTATATAGATATTGCAGCACTTGAAAGTTCCTTTCTTAATGGCAAATACATTTTTTTATTCAGGTTTATAGTCTTTACCCTTGGACATTCCTTATCCCCACTGCATTGCGGAACGAATATTTGTGAAGTTAAGGAATTGAATACAATGAACAGATTGAAAGGAATGTGATGTGTTTTCACCCAACAACCTGCATCCAGGTCATGTTTATATATTGCTGTTTAGGGCATAGTAAAAATGAAAGAATGGCAAAGGCAGCAAAGTGAAACCATAACCAGTGACTCTCAAAGTATGGTCTTCTGACCATAAATATCAAAATTACCTAGGATATTTGTTAAAAGCTAATATTCTAACCCCCATTCAAATGTGCTATGTCAAAATCTCCTGGAAAAGTCCACAAACATGCAGGAGAGTCTTAGGCATATTCAAGTTTGAAAACCACTGCTTGAAGCCTCAAATTAGAGCTAAAGATAATAAAACATACTCCACTTGATCAGAGATGTTTCATCACTTACAAATGATTTATTTTTGTATCTCTTCAACTTACTCCAGTTAGATTGCTAAAACCCAATCGAAAAATGACCACAAAAAAAAAAAAAAAAAAAGCAGCCACTTTTGATACAGTCCTGAAGTTGAGATGTGTATCTGGAGCATATCAAGCATCTGATTGAGACATTAACTTTTGCAAAAGTTCTGCTAAGGGGAGGGTAAGGGCACAAAATGCAGTAGAAAAGAACACAAGGGACCACGGAGAGGGATCATGGGTGAATTGGGTTACCCAAGGGGAATGCAAAATGTAAAAGATATAAATAACAATAGAAATACATATATTTAAAAAAAAAAGTTCTGCAAAGGGCAGACAGCCCTTTCTCCAAAACCATTTAGTGATGACTGACTTTGTTTCTTTTATTTTGTCTGAATAATTAACTCACATAAAGGCATCTATTTGGTCTAAATATCCTTGATGATTATTCCCATTTTCTGCTCAACTTTAATACTAAAGATTTGGCTGCTTGGTGCAACTAAATATATCGCTATGATTTTTAATAATATAATTCCAATTCTCACAAATTTAACTGTGAAATCAGAACTGTTTTTAGTGATAGGAGCACTCATTTTTTTTCAAGTGAAGGTAACTTGCATTATCATGGTAATTCTACCTCAATTTCCTTGCAGTGATTTTTTTTAATGTAATGTGCTTCAAATTATTTGTAATCTCATCAAGGCATTTATCTAATGAAATACTTTAAATTACTTCCTCAGATAATGTCAGAACATAATGACATCAAAATGGCTCTATCATGAAGTCCCACTAGACTTTTATTGAAATCTTCCACTTGAATGTACTGAAATATAAAAAGGAAGGGTGCTTCTATGGATTGAAATATTATTCTCCTGAGGCTCTATTAGAAACAAACACCTCCTGTCATTAAACATATTTTTTATCTATGTGTTGTTTATGTCTAGAATACGATTATTTATTTAAGACTGGGTATTTTCAAATTCTCCAAATTTATTTCCCTTAATGTGAAGAAGTAAACAACACTGACAACTACTGAAAACACTTTTTAGCACTCAAACATTAATTTTTCATTTTGACCATTAACATAGATTCAAATTAACTGGTTTTATTTCACAGATTAATCTGCTTTCTATGCTATTTCATTTTATCACTTCTTGTATTGCAAGCGCAAGGTCTCATACACATCCAGTACCGTTCTGGGTTTTTCAAGGCCCCCAAAAAATCAACCAAGCAGATCAATAATCAACCAGGCAGATTGTAAGGGGGAAAAAAATCACAAAGAAATTTAAAAATAACATGTGTAGCTCCTGTACCCAAGGGAGAGACCTGTGAGTAACATGACCAAGTGAGTAATTGCCCAAGTGGCTGCAGAATCCTTCTCAAATAACTTGTTGAGACAGAAGGACCTTGAGGGAAGGAGAAAGGAAAGTCAGTTAGGGAGGTTAATGAGTAAGGCACAGTTGACAAAGCATGGGTAAGTTTTGCCTTCTCCGTTTAAAAGAAATAAGGAGATTAGGTCTTCCTGTATACACCCGTAAGGAACTTATACATAAATATTTCTTTCAAAAGCAACCTCCACCCAGACTCCAGAGATCCTCCCATGAAATCAACCTTTTGTCAAAACACATTTGGGGATGGCAGACTTTTGCTCCCCTAAACAAGTTATATATAAACTCAGTCTACCACTAAAACAAAGACAGTGACACTTTATTGATTCTAATATAATTTGGTAAGCAGTGGTGGAGATTTGCAGCAATGTGAAGGACATTTTTTAAGTCTAAAGCTCACAAAGTTATTCCCATAAAAATATTAATAAGCAGAGTATCAAGAAGAAATGGTGTATCTAGTACAGCTCATACCCAATCCCACAGAGGCAACAAGCAACCCTGTGCTTTAGTGTCAGCCTTATTCCCAAAGAGGGTTCCTGATAGCCCCAGAACTTCTAGGTCACAAAGAAAGAATCAAATGTTTATCATAGAAATCTAAAACAGGCAAAGAAGTAGTAGTAGTTCACTAGAACCCAATCGGTTCAGCCAAAAGAAAATAGAAAGGAAGTAGTCCTTCTCCCCTATTTCCATTATAGACAAATATAATCACATTACTTTTGTAGGAGTTGTGAAGGACTCTAAAACTAGAAACACTGAAAGTAGCATGTGCCTTTTCGGTCAGGTGATTTCAGTGGATGCTATGTTGGATATTTTAGCTGAAGAGATGATTTGACAGATATAGCACATAAAAATACAGAACACACAGTTAAATATAAATTCCAGATTTAAAAAAGGAAAAGTTTTGTAGTATAAGTATGTTCCATGCAAGATGTGGGGCATTCTCATAGTAAACTAGTATTCATTGTTTATTCAAAGTTCAAATTTCACTGAGAATCCAGTATCACTAACAATGACAGTGCCTGCATATCTGGAAGCTCCTATGACTTCTTCTGGTCTCTGAAGGGATAGACAAGAAAATAGAGCCTCTGGGAGCCCTGTAGTGAAGGAAATAATAGGGAAGGCCCCAAAATAGAGACAGTAGAAGTATTACTAGCCTTGGAGAGAGAAAAAGATGAGAAGAGACAACATACCTCCTGGGAAGTATATCTGATGTCATCAAAATAGGAAGGAGATGAAACCTGTCATCTGATCACTCAATGAGGAGATCCATTTGGTTTGGAGAGAGAGGCTTGACCCATAGGAGGTAAAGAACACTGGAAGTTGAAGAGCATAATCTTAGTCTGCTAACTACAGAGGGCAGTGTTGTCCCAGAACTTGGAATTTCTCTAAACCTTGTCACTTTGTAATATATTTCATACAAAATTCATTCTAAGAAAAAAAAAATTAAGTTTAACTGCTTCTCTGAAACTTGCTAAATATTCTGCTGCGTAGTCAGGTGAGATATCTCTCATGAATGATGCACGTTTTTCATCTTAAGTAGCTGCTATTCTTTCCCAGGTTTTCTGTCAAGTATCAAGAAATATTTGCTATGCAGACAGCAATATTTTACTTTTTTTTTAAAGCCCTACATACTTATCTGAAATTATGAGATCCATATGTAATCAGTTTGAATTATATTCAAATTACCCTTCATCTAGAAATATCAACTTTTTATTTTACTTATTTCAATCATCTGTGGTCAGATAGATTTATTTAAGTTCACCCAAGATTCAGAAATTAAAAGTCCATATGTTCAGGCAAATGATGTGACATTTTGATCCTTTTTTTATCATTTCCTCTAAGGCAATATTTGTAAAATTTAATGAACAGCAAGTTAAAAAAACCTTTTCAGCAAAAATATTATGCTGTCATTCATCTTAATAAAGATTAGCTTTTATTTGGTTTGAAAGCAAGCAGCAAAATGGAAATAGAGGGCAAAGCTGGTTTGTGAGTCTTCAAACTCTCACTCAAGAAATGAGACCAGGATATAAAAACAGAGGGGGAAATAAGGAGTTTATTTATACAGGGAATGGGGTAGAAGGGGGGGAGAGGGAAGAGAAGGGAGGGGAGAGACAGAGAGAGAAAGGGAAAGAGGAAAGGAGACTTATTGGCAGATTCGGTCTGTCCTACCAGCAGTTAGTACCAGCAGCAGCCAACTGGGGCAAGTGGGCCCTGCCCCAACTTTGGAAACCTGAGATGCCTCTAAGATACCCATTTCTCACAGCAAAGTGTTGAAGATAAGCATCTGGGGCCCAAAACATCTGCCCAGGTTGTTTCCATCCCTATCCCCTCCACACCATGCCTGCGCTGCTTCTTCCTCCTTCCCAACAGTCCCCCAGCCCAAAAGTACACTTTAGCGTATATAGGGGATTGTACCCAGATGTCAGAGGCATAGAGAAGAGGATGGAGAGAGTAGCATCATTCACTGACTGAGATAATCAAGTTCAGCCTATTTCTAACAACTTCTTTTCTCATCACAAAAACTTTTCCAGAGACACTATCTTGCCTACTAGGAGCTTAAAATCAAGAGAATTTTAATATATAATATTAGGTTACTTTATATATACACACACACACACACACACACACACACACATAAAAATAAGGATATTTTATGAGAGAAATGACACTGCGTTAGAAGTGAGTCAACAAATAGAGCTGAGAAAATAAATTATGCTTAGGAGAAAAAATATGCAACCCCTACCTCACACCATAAACAAAAACTTATCACAGATAGATTGAGGTTTTAAGTCTCAAAAGGCAGAATTTCCAGGGTTTTGTTGAAAGAAAATCTAGTAAAATATCTTTATGCCTTCAGGATAGAGAGTCTGAAAAAAAAAAAAAAAGTAAAAGAATCCAGAATTTTTTTTAAAGTTTAACAACTTTAAAATTTATTATTGCTTAACATCAAAATAGAATTTTTAATAAAATAAATTAGCTACAAATCAGAAGATATTTATAACACATAAAACGAAAAGATTTACAGACTATAGAAAGGATTTCTATAGTCTGTAAGAAAAGGATATGAACAGGTATTTCACAGAATTGGAAATAAAAATTATCAAAATAAAAAATATTTTAAACTTCATTGGTAATCATGGAAACTCAAAACCATAATGAAATTCCACTATGGTAAAATTAATATTGGGCTCACTAGATCGGCAAAAATATGAAACTGATAATGTCAATTGCTTACAAGGATGTGGATGAAGAGGAACTCAAAAATATCAGGTAGAAATAGAAATTGTTTCATTCATTTTAGCATTTAGCATTAGAAAACATTTTAGCATTTTTTGATAAATCTGAACATTTCATGAATTTACCACAATTCAGTCATTCCACTCATGCATGTATGTATACATACAGGAGAGGTAGAGATTGTGGCAGAGAGAGAGAGATACACTATAGGAGATACATACTATAGGGGAGGAAAATTAACTTTTTCTCTTTTTTAAAAAATTTATTTATTTATGCATATAAGAACTGGAGTGTAGGCCAGAAGGGCAGGGGGTGAGAAGATTCACCAGCGACAGACTGAGGAGCAGAAAAGGTGGATTTACTGCAATACACTGTTAAGTGGAGCAGCAAGTGAGACAGGAGAGGTCTGCTGTGCCATGTGGGTTAGCTCCCTGGCTTAGGATTGAACTCAGGCTGTAGTGGTGATAGCACTGAGACTTACCCCCTACACAATGAGAGAGGCCCGAAAATTATTTTTCTCTATCTTTCCAAGTTCTCAGCTGGGGCCTCTGTAATAAAAGACATTTAAAAAAGAAAGGTGTACGAATTTATTTGTTTCATTTGACATAGGAGTCTTCAAAAAGATCCAAAGCAGCAGTTAAATGCATTTTTATGCTAAATTTGAATAGTTAAAATCATGAAAAACTGTGATAGGACAAATATGAGTATGACCAAAGTGTAGTAAACTTAGGGGAAACAGCAAAGGCCTGTTGTTTTAAATTCTTCTTGAGGTTTTGGCAGTAAGGATAATTCTTTCCTCTAGATTTAGCGAAGGCACTTGTCACATGATAGTTTTATGATCTGCTTCAGGGAAAGGTCTGAAAGTCCTCCCTGCACAAATTATTTATAAAATTCCTTCATCTTAAGGTATTTAATATGCCAAGAGGCCATATTTGGGGGTAGCCTCCTAAACCCCATCAGCATAAACACATACAGAAGTTCTTGCACATGTGCAGTAGGAGACAAGTTCAAATGTTAATAACAACAGTGTTTATATAGCAAAGAAATTAATAGCAACTAAACTGTCTATCAAAAGGAGAATAAATTGGAGGACATTCAAACGGAATATTACCTGGCAATGAAAATAAATGAACCAATATACAACACACTCAACTGTATGTCAATATACAATACGCACAATATTGGGTAGATTTCATATGCATACTATTAATATTTTTAAAAATACAAGTTACAAAACACTTCCTGTATAGTATACCATTGAATACAGCTAAAAATAAGCAGGGCAAAAAATACTTTTACATTCACATATAGCAATATTTTGAAAAAAGAATAACCAATGTAATACTGAATATTGTTGCTATCTAAACAACAGAGACAGAGGGGCTGAGCAACACAGATATCTTCAATGTTACCAGTAATTGGCTGGTTATTAACAGGGAGATGAGGGTTTGTTGTATTATTGTATGTCATAACTTAAATGTCTGTTATATATGTTTTGTATGAATTGAATATTACATATACAAATTTATTAAAGAATTAGAGCATTAGATTTTACCTAATTGACTGTACTTAACTGAATTCTCACTGCAAATCTCAAAGTGCTGATCATCAAAAGCAAAGTTAGCAAGAAAAAAAGCAAACAGACCATAAGCCATTTCACTGTAAATCTAGTAAGATTCAGTGTTTTAAAGCAATTGGTCTCCTCTTCCTTATTGAAATCCAATTTTCTTAAGTAGTTTTAATTCAAATCCAGACCATGGGACTATCATACCTAAGTTGTATTCTATTTCTAAGAAGTGTTTGATGTTTTTCTTGAAAGTAAGTCCTTTCTTGAGTCACTGAAAATATTTATAAGTTTTTTGCAGTGCTCTAGGATATTCTTCTGCTGTTGTTAAACATCCTCTAACAATAGCCAGATGGTTACAACAGAATGTGCTGTTAGTGAGGTTCAGAAGTTCAGGGAAGTTTGGTGTGTTGGGTACCCATAGCTCAGCTTTAGCACAAATAGAGAGGGATGTGGCATAAAGCTTTCCAGAAAAAATAGCATCTGACCTGAAGTCGTAAGGACATGTAGACATTGTTAACTGAATAAAGGGGTGAAAGACTATTTGGGAAGATGCAGTCATTCATTCTTAAAAATATCTACTATACATTATGAAGAGCTTAAGAGAGAGGTTCAGCGGTAGGGAAGTTCCTGGTGTGCCAGATTTTTGCTTTACAAGGCAACTTTGGATTCTAAATCCCATATTAAATTCAGTCTTAATATATACTGAAACACTTTTCTGCAGATATTTCAATTCCAAGCTAGTGTATTTAGTTTCTAGTGTTTCTTTTTAAATGCACTTCAAAACACCATATTCCTTTTTAAAATCAGGGAATTACAGTTTTGGAAAAGACATGAAAAATCATCTAATCTAATTCCCTTATTTTATATATGTAATTCTAATAAATCCATAGTCCCATATGCATCAGTCTCAAAAAAAATGGCTTATCTTAAAAGCTCAGTGAAATTTTTAAATTCCATTTTTACTTACACTCCTCATAAACCACTGCAACAGATTCACAGAGTGAGTTATACTTCTTCAAAAATGATAGCAACTATATTCTTCTTACTGCTGCCAGGTCAATGGGCTTCATTCATGGATTCATTTTTCCCCCTACTAGATGCAATCTCAGGCCCCATAATTTTTCTAGTCACTATTATGTATTAAGTAAGTGGAAACTTTGTTTAGACTTTTTTTTAAATGTAGCCCAGTATAAAAAACAATTCTATCCTGGCCAGATAAAAATCAAAACTCAATATAGAACTTCCCTTCTCTCCCAAATCACATTTGACTCCAATTTGGAAGACCACCTGGGGAAAGAAGCAATATGGTAAGTCTGCCCAGCCTCTGCTGCCACAGGCCGCTCTTCCAGGGTCAGAGCACAGAGAGGAAGAAGAATGGGGTAGAAGACATCTTACATGATTGAAGTTAGCCTCTGGGATGGCGTCTCACATCCACTGCAGTGTCCAGAGCTAATCCATCTTTTCATGGAAAGAAACAGAATCTTGGAGGGACTCAAACAGCAAGTTTACACTCCCAGCAGCACATGCAGTGCCTCTCTTCCAGCTTGCTGCCTGCAGCTACCCTTTCCATTCCCAGCATTCACCTACTCTTCTTTTGGATGGCATTACCCAATGGTCTTTGAGGTAGGATCTTTTAAGAAGTCTCTATCTTTGTCCATGAGCTCCGTATTTGTCCCTAAGAAACCTCATCTTTTACCCACCATTGGTGGAAATGCAAGTTGCTTCCATTTAACACCTCACTCCTCTACAACCAGAGAGGAACAAGAGTGGCACCAGCTTCTCAGCTCTACCTTTTAAGCACAAGTCAAATATCAGTCTTGGAGTCCTTCACATCCTAAAAGACAGACAAATTTTCCACTGAATTTAATGTAAAAGGAAGACATCCCTCTACTCTTTGTCTTCGTTGGTGGCATAAATGGTGAAAGGGAATAATCCAATAGACTGACAAATTTCTCCAATAAACTTTCTCTCAGCTTCCTCAGCTTCACCCTCTTGGATGTGATATGGGTGATGAGGTAAATGCTACAAAAATCCATTTTGGACCACCCCACCTGCAAATGTCACCTAAGTTGCCAAGCACATCACTTCAGTGTGTGAGTCCCCATTAATGCTCTTAGGCTTTTTACTTCTGGAAGTCTAAGGAAAAGGGAAGACATTGTTCTGACACACAATCCACAGTCCCATTTATTGAAATGTTGTTCTGATATCTCACAGTTGCTCCAGTACCATTTCTCCTCCACAAAGTAACTCTCAGCCCATAGATGGACACCTGATTTTCTATTCCTTTCATTTATATTGCCCTATCCCTTTTTAAACTGGTTTAAAAAAATCTTTTTGGAAGGAGTAGAAATAGTAAAATAAGCTACCGATTATAGAATTTGTTCTTCACGGGTGAGGTGAGTATGTGGAAGCTGATAAATAATCTCAATTGTCTCCTTACACATGAAGAATCATATCTTAGAGAAATAAAATGACTTCCTCAATTCACTTAAATATTTGGGGCAAAGGTATCAATATAACCTTCCTGAGCTCAGGAAATGTTCTAATCAATAAAGCATATTATGTTCTGCTTTGTCAAGGGTTTAGCAAACAATTTAAATAATTTGCTAAGTTTTAAGCACATTAATAGATTGCTGGTTTGAAAGCTATCTTTTAAAATGGTGACACTATGGTTTCTTGAATGAGTAAGATGTTTTCAATGAGTTAGCCTATCGATTTTGATGAAACAAATTCCCAACCTTCAAATGATCCAGGTTACTTGGACTTGTCAGTCATCTTTCTACATAGATAGGTACCCCCAAAAGATAAATAAACAAAGGATTTAAAGGCACCATTTCCCAATAAACTAATATTTCATAAGATTTTGAACCTTGTGTCACCTGCTGAAAGCACACCTGCCACTATAAGTAGATCCTCTAATCAGAGAAGGAAAATTTCTATAAAGATTCATATCTTTTTTGGAAAAAAATTTACTGCCTACTATGTGTCTAGTTCTGTGTTAGACAGGGTGTGGGATATAAAGATGAAAAAATATCTTGCCTTCCAAAAACTGACATTTTTAAAAATCAATATATTATAAAAGTGAAAGTGCCAAAATAAAATGATAGGGGTGCAGAAGAGAGTTCTCAAAAAATATTTTTTGAATGAGTCAATGACCACTCTCTGGAGGAAGTGCCATTTGAAATGATATTTGAAAATGGGTAGAATGTGAACACGCAGAGACTGGAAAAGACCATAAATCAGAGGAGCAGCATAAGTGCAGGTGGGTAGGACAGCCCAGCAATAAGAACTACAATTTGTGCCTGGCATTTCATTTAGCACCTTACAAGTATTATCTGATTCCACCCTTAGTGTAATGATGCGATCGTCCTGATTTTACACACAGTAATAGGAGCTAACATTTCTCGAATGTTCAGTGTCAGGTATTGTTTTTAGCACTGGTATGGGTAAACAGTTCCACTTAATCTTCTTGACAAACCTATCATATGAATACTATGATTGTCTCAATTTTCCAGTTAAGAAAATAAGGAGCAGAGAGATGATAACTTGCCCAAGGTTAAGCAGCAAGTAATGAGGAAGGCTGGTTTCTACCACAGGTCAGTTCAATTCCAGTCTTTGCTCTAAATTTCTGTTCCGCTTCTTCTCTAGAAAATAAGTTCAGTTTGGTTTGAACAAAGGGGAAGAAGAAGAATCAAAAATAAAGTGAGAAAGCCAAAACAGGATTTAATGTTTGATTATGCTTGGGTTTTATTCTATGGACAGCGGCAAGTTAATGAAGCCTATTTGTTAGTCCCTGGCTTCAAAAAACTATTTACATCAAAAATGTTTATTATTTTTTTTATTCTAGATGCTAAAGAGCTATGAACTTTACTTCTGTTTAGTGGTAAATTTAATGTAGCATATGCACATGTCAATTCGCAATGATAAACAGACATAATACAGCAATGTTACTTCAATAAAAATAAATAAATGTGCTGCCATAGCAAAAAAAATTTTAATTTTTTAATTTAAAAACAAAAATTTTTTCATACTTGGTTTTGTAAGGCACGGAAGAGTATAATAAATAAGCTTTCAACAACTCCACACAGTGGTGGGGGAGGGGAGTGTCTTTAGGAAGTTCCTCCTCCCATGACTTAGGAGGAAGGATCAAATGCAGTGGCCTACCACTGCCCACCACAGTGGTCAAATCCTCGACACAGACATTTCATTGGGTCCACACCTTATTTCAAATTCTGGGAATTCTCACAGAAATATTGGCATCTCAGATTGTCTTTAAAATTGAGCAGATCTCACGCCGTTACATTACATGGCCACATCTGTACAGCAATGTCAGCTGGAGCCATGCTCTTTCCACTTTAGACAGGCTGTGCTTTCCAACCTGCCAGAGCCCATTACACTCTCTGTTTTTATTTATCCCTTATATGCTTTTAACTTTTTATTGTTAATTATAAAATATTACAAGCAAACCCAAAAATCACATAAAATTATCTACCTAATCCACCTCTCAATTTAACACACTTGTCATACCTGCTTTTTATCAATCTTCTAAAAGAAACAAAATGTTATGAAATGTTCATATATTGCTGAAGGGAGTGCAAAGTGATAGAAGTGCTGTGAAGAAAAGTTTGGTGATACCTAATATGGTTCAAAACTATTGCTAGAGAGATCAACAGACTTTCTTTTCCCTTGCAGGACTCAGCAGAGTCTATGTATGGAACTGTTCATTTTGACTCCCCAAGAGAGATTACTATGCATCTTTTCTCCGCAGAATATACCGTGGGAAACAGTTTACTAGACCTTCATTTTGCCTTTCAAGACTTAATAAAGTATAAGCTAATATATGTGTACAGAGTAACCACATAGTTTGGGAAAGTGATCTGTTCATGGTTTTTATGGAAACTATCTGACCACTTCTGCTTTGGTATTCTATTTCAGTCAAAACAAATGATCAGTCTTTGTGTCTTACAGCACGGTTTATTATCTCACAGCTTCTGTGGGTTAGAAGTCAGAGTACAGTGTGGCTTAACTGGTTCTCTGATTAGAATCTCACAGGACAAAATCAAGAGTTTCAATACTTCTTATAATCTCTAGGCATGAATCTACTTACAAGTTCATTCAGGTTGTTGGCAGAATTCAGCTCCATGCGATCTCCATTTCCTTCTTTCCTGCTGTTAGCAGGATACATTCTATAATAAATTTTTAAAGTGCAATTTTATCTCCCTCTGCATGTTCCCTGTTACCTATATCCCTAGCTTCACACTAGCTTGTGGTCAGCAACATCAGCATCACCTGGGAATTTGTTATAAATGCAAATTATTAGCACTTTCCCCAGACCTACTGAATCAAAAACTGACCAGGAGGAGACAGGAACTAGAGACTTACATACTGTTTGAAAACCACTAGTCTGGGAGTAGAGACTAATTTCATAGATGATATATCTTTAACAGACAATTTCCTGAAATTCATATACTGAAAGCCCTAAACCCCAGTATCTCAGAATGTAATGTTAAATATAGAGCCTTTAAAGAGTGATTAAGTTAAAATGAAGGTTAGTGTAGGTCCTCATCCAGTCTCACTGGTATTCCCTTAAGAGAAAGATCTAAAAGACAAGGAGAGTGGCCTCAGAAGATATCAGTCCTGCCAAGACGTTGATCTTGGGCTGTCAGACTCCAGAAAAATGAGAAAATAGAATTCTGTTGTTTAAGCCACCCAGCCTGTAAAACGTTGTTTTGGAGCCCTGAGTGACTCACTAAATAAGTATTATTTTGAATTATTCATATCAACTCTCTATTATTTGGATGATCTTTACACGGATTTATACCATTCTGGTTTCCTGTCTTCATTTCCCTAGACTCTTTTTTAACATAGACCCAACTAACTGCTCGCTTTCCAAAACCCAGCTCTGTCCTGGCCCCCTGTGCCTTTCCAGTCCCATTTTGCTTACAAACCCCCAACCAGAGATCCATCCAACCTGCACCTTCTCTGCATCTCTGCTACTATACTGCTCATAATGAATTAGAATCTGTCATTTTCACTTATAAGCCCTTGTGACAAGAACTCTGTTTTCTACCTGACCCACAACAGTTTATTGAATGAAAAAATCTGTATTTGAAAACACATATTTGAGTAAACAATCTCAATATGTGTCATGATGTACCAAGAGCAAAGTTAATGAAGTCTTTCCAGAACAAGGGAAACAGAACAGAAAATTTTACATTACAGAGAACATGGATATAAATTTAGGGATTTCTCAAATCAGACTTCACTGTGAACCATGCAAAAAACTAAGCATTTGCATCAGCTGAGGACCACACAGAGCGGATAATTTATTGACATGAACTGAACAGCTGAACTAGTAAGGTGAGGACGTGCTGTGAATTCCGTAAAAAATTTACACTTCACTGCTACTGAAATGTCAAAGATAATTGAACAACTACTGTGGTTTCCTTTAAGCTCATTTTTTTTTAAAAAAAGGTAATATTAGTTCTAAAATTCAGAAAGAAAAAGCAAACATACACAAAACTAAGAGGAAGATGGGCAAAATAAATTATTCCTTCAAAGGATGAAATTAACTACAAAAATGAGACTTTCTCAAAGGTCAGTGTCGAGGTTACTTAATAGGACATAACACTGCCGCAGTCTCAGGCGAGGGGATTTTTAGACATTCAGACATTCTCCTTCAAACCTGAGTAGATTTAGCACCTGCAAACTACCTCTAGAGTTTCCTATTTAAAAAAAAAAATCATACTAATTCAGGCATGTAAGTAGGTTGTCAGCACTTTATGCTGCATTTCTCCTGCTATAGGATTCTGGGAAGAAATCAAACATTTTCTATATGAAAAAGAAACCATTTTTAGATGTTCTGTACTCAATATATTACAATTGGATATATGTTGAAATGAACTTACAAAATCATCATCAATGAAAATGATTAGCAAATGTCTACCAGGGCCTGTACAGTATTTGCTATCTAGAAAACCACCCACAAGAACTTAGTAATTAAATGCAAGATATTACCCTTACATTTCCAGTTTCTTTTATTCACCGATTCATTTATTTTCCTCATTCTGTGTACCTTCTATGTGCCAGCTTCTGAGTAACCACTGAACTCAAGAAGCTCCCTATGAATCAGGTGAAACAGGTAAGTAAGCAGCGAGCTGATATTCCAATGTGACCAGAACCTTTATGCGGGACATGCACCAAGTGCATAGGGCATAGAACAATGAAGTGTTCATTAAAGTGTAACTTGAAGATAGACGTAAAGGACATTTCTGTTCCCTCAAGCCTTCCACTTGGGATAGAAACTATACTGCAAACAGTTATGAGCTAAGAACAAAAAGAGGAATGCCAGGCCTCCCCGGTGGTGCAGCGCTTGGGCACTGCGCTGTGGAGCAGCGTCCCGGCAAGTGAGACACCGGGCGGAGAGATTCCCACCTGGCACAGCAGACCTCTCCTGCCCCACCCGCTGCTCCCCTCAGCAGTGTATTTCTGATCTGCCTGTTCTGCTCCCCACTCTGTCTCTGGTGAACCCTCTCACTGCCCCACACCTCTGGTCTGTACCCCAGCTTGCATGCATAAATAAATAAACCTTTAAAAAAAAAAGAGGAATGTCTCGCCTAAACTCAAATAAAAGCAAGATAAGCACCTCCACAGTAAAGTTTCCAATATAGTAATATTCCAAAGGAATGTTATGGCCAACACTGTCAACTCTGACATCTGTAGAGTTTTTGTGAGTTTTCAATGATCACTTGCCACATCTACCTCCCTTCCCTTGGGGTGAGTTTTTTCCAACTGTTATCCCCAAGATACAGAGCCACAGGCCTGCAGCTGGACCTTATTCTGTCAGAACATGGGAAAGGCTGTTGTGAATCTGAGAATCAGAATGACGAAGGTGGTCTGCTAAAGCAATCTGTCATCTCACCATTTAGTCAGCATTGGATGCCTAAGGACTCCTGAGGGAGGAAAAACTCCTGAAGGCAAGTGGGGCTTACGCCATCTGTCAATATCCTATGAGGCTGACCACTAAAGTAGGGAGACTTCAGTTACAAGATTTCCCAACAAGAGGATAACCAAAAGTAGCAACAATTGGAAAGAGTCACCCCTACAGGAAAGCTAGCTAAGAGAAGGGGAAAAAATAACATTCCCAGAAGAACCAACAAATATGATGAGAGAGCCAACACTTGCATGCCAGGGACACAGGGGGAGGCAGTGGACAGCTGGTATGAGCTGGAGAAACAATAATGACCAACAGAAGAATCACAATTGCTGCCATCAAATCATGGCCATTTGGGGGAACAGATATAGACTCACACACACACACACACACACACACACACACACACACACACACACACACACACGCCTGCAGCCTCTGCAGCTGTGTGGACACAGTTTGCTGGGAAGGGTGAAGGGATGAGTTTAGAGACCTAGAGACCAGTCTGTCTTTGTTCAGGGGGCTCTGCAGCTGTGTGGGAGCTCTGCCCAAATTCTGGAAAGGGGACTTTGCAATGAAAAAGCACATACAGTATTTCAAATTGGCTGAAATGAAACTGCTTTAAACTGGAAATTACTAAAAGGCAGGAGGGAGGGGAAATGCTCCAAGATAGAAAACAAATGCAGAAAACATTTCTCATTTGAACATCATTGTTGAACCTCTTAGATCATATCGATTGCAATAATCATAATCTTCAAAAATTTCAATCTCTATTATCACCTTTTCAAGGAAATTTAACACATTTTTATTTTATTCTATCACCTTAATAATTCTGTGGTCCAGGAAGACATCATCTGAGCCAATGATACATGGGGCAAAGTCTTCCAAATGTTTCTGAGAACATTTCTCTCATTCTTACTGACTACATGAATCTGGGTAAGATGTAATTATTGCCCCTTTGATGTGTTTTAGCTTATTACTTGCTTTGGTCAATGGAACATTGGCAAATGTAACAGAAGGGAACTTAAATGTGGTTTTTCAATTTGGTTTGTCCTCTCCTATGATCACCATAAAAAAAATATGCCTCATTTAACCATTGCTGGGGCAGAAGATGACATATGGAGCACCCCTCAATCTTTTCAGAAGCCTGCAGCCAAGCCCAGCCAACCTGCAGTGTGACATTGAGCATTTCCAGCTAACCCACTTACCTGTAAGTGAGAAAAATAAATGATTGTTTTCAAGTCACTGAAATTTGGGGTGGTTTGCTACACAGCATTGTCACAGCAACAGCTGACTAATACAGTTAATGATTAGGTGGCCATTTCAAACTGCTAAGTAAGAACTTTTTGGAAGAGTGATATTTAAGTTAAATTCTAAATAACAAGACAGGGCCAGTCTTACCTACAGAGCAGGAAAACGATGGCCATAGGCAGGGCACTGTTTTGCAAGTGCAAAGTGCCTAAGGAAGGACCAGATAGGTATGAAGAAACAGTTAAGCCCATTAATTACTGATGGCCAAGCAGTAAAATGATGTGAGCTGTAGTTTGTAAAGTAGGCAGTTTCCAAAAAATGCAATCCATGGTAAGGTATTAGGCATTCAGACTAGTAGCCATGAGAAGCTACTGGGAGATTTTTAAACTAAGAAAGGGTGAGGTAGAACTTGTTTTTAAAAAATATTAGTCTAGCTGTTCTAAGGAATGGATTGTAAGGTGTCCAGGGTGAGGGAACCCCATAGTGGGGAGGCCAGTCAGAAAGGTACATCAGCAGTTTACTAGCAAAAGGTAATAATAATATAGATTAGGGTACATAATCCAGGAAGAGAGAAGGAGCTTAATGCCGTATACTGTGGAGGTAAAACAGGATGATCTTGTTGAAGGACATGAAAAAGGGTCAGAAGAATTTAGGTAACTCTAGATTTGGGGTTTAAGCAAGTAAGTGGTTGGTAGCACTATCTACTAACACAGGGAAGGCTGGAAGAGGAGCAGGTTGCTGGATGGATTGAGAGGGAGGGGAATCAAGTGGTTTTGATTTTATTTTGCTCAGTTTGATATTTTCCTAACTAACCAGGCAAAGATGCTAATCAAGCAATTGAATATATAAACAATATATTAATCCAAGATCCAAAATATGGTAAGCATTGAGAAATCTAGCTTTGGTTGACTTGAGGGTGCTGCAATAGCCAAGTGTCATTTGCAGGATAGCAAAAAATAACAGAGTTCTATGATAAAACCACTGAAATAATTTCTTTGAATAAGTGCTTTGATGTTTGTTTCTATCTCATTTTTTGATTTGTTGTCCAAGAGGCCACTATAAAGCATGACATCATGATTTGAGCTTTTCTAAATAAATAATAACAATTTGAGCAAATTATAAGAGCACCTTGTCTTATTTTAATAAATCTTTTAGTAAAGGACACTGTCTATAACAAAATAAATCACTGCCTTAATCCTTTGTTAAATATAAAGTGCAAGAGTATATCACATGAATAGCAAATACATATTTGTGTAATATTTCATATGCCCTGAATTTAGAAATTTCAATTTTGGAGAAGAAATTCTCTCTCTCTCTCTCTCTCTCTCTCTCTCTCTCTCTCTCTCTCTCTCACACACACACGCACGCACGCACGCACGCACACGCACACACACATGCACACGCATGCACACACACACACATCCCTACTATCTCTATGTATTTTTCAGTTAATATCTGCAGTTACATTATAAGATTTAAATTACTACTATATTTGTCTATTCATAGCAATTAAGCTTTAAGGGGATGTACCTGTCTTAGTCTGAAACCTGAGAAAATTCAAGAATAGCACAAAAGTTTAGGTAATCTGTGCACATATATTAAAACTGTGAAGGACATATGACGCTGTGCTGAAGAGTTTCATTACTGGAGATCTTCTGATATAAAGCAAGCTTGCAAATGCATCAGACACAAGTCTCTAAGTCAATCCCTGATTTTATGTAGGAAAGGCAAACCATAATAGGGTTTCAGTCACTGTCTATGTAAATATGCCCACATATTTTTTCCTCCATGTGCACATATATATTAATCAGAAGTGATGATAACTTAGAAGATTGATATTTAAAAAAAACTGCTTGCCCTTGGCTTAAGACCTTCTACCTCTAATGACTGATTTGTAGATAGAAGTGGTTCTGCTATGGATGATTACATTTTTCACAGGGAGACAAGACAGTCATCTGAGAAGCTCATTCTTTGCAGATTGTTTTGCAAAGTACTTTCCTGTAAATTATGGATAAATGCAAGTAAGATAAAGTGAAGCTGGAAAAGCTACTGAACATAGTAAAATGTCTACTGTTAGTACAAGGTACAGATATTTTGCATTTAGTTTGTTGCCTGAAACAAAAAGTTATGACATCTCTTCACTTCATAGATTAAGGGGATGTCACTTTAAAATTCTATCTTTCCAAACAAGTAGTTTAATAATGTCTACTTTTATATTTTCTCTAAACATTTCATTTTGGTTAATACATTCTGATTAGCATAATGATGTATTCTTGATATATCAGAGACCAAGTATAATTTTCTTTAGCTGTTTGATGATTATTAATATTTTATTTATGATTTGCCACATATGCCATAACAAAGAATTATATTATTTCTTCAATAGCAAAATTGAATAGTTAATTGTTTCACTGACCTTTATTACTACACATATTCCTTCTTAATTAGGTCATTATTCATTTATGGGCTTCAGTTCATGGGATAAAAAATTTTAAGTGTAAAAAAATATTTTAAACTGCTTAAAGAAAATAAAGGTGGATTTCTGTGATTGCAGAAGCTCATAAATTATGATTAGCTAAGGTAAATATTTCTTATACACAAAAAGTTAAACAAAGCAACATATTGACTCAACTTTTTCCTTAAATGTTTAGTGTTTCCAATTGTTCACATAATCTGTGAATAATTATCATGTAATTCTAATGTTGCTATAAAGAGACTCAATTTCCAATTCTATAGTCTCACTTATCTATTTGAAATGAGAAATAATGACGATAACTGACACACCCAATCAAATAAAGTCATTTTGTCACTGGTTTTTCCGATTATAGGTGTAAGTTCTTTCATTCTGACTAGACATTAGCTGTCAATTTCAATGCTCTTTTTACAATGTTAGCTATTTTATTAGCCTAATTATTGAAACAGATTTTATTCTCTGAATATATAGGAACATATTTGCATTGTTTTATAAAGAAACCCCTGCTAATAGAAAAATAGGAAGAACTGATCAGAAAATTCGATGAAACCTTTTTGTCCTAAAATATAAAGAAATGCTAGCCCTGAAATTACTGTGCAATTTTTTTTAATTTTGTAGCTACCGTTATTGTTTTCAACTAAGAAATACGTGATAATTTTATAGTACTCAAAACTTACAAAATCTCATCTAAATCATATCGGGAGATAGGAAAAATCAAACAAACAAAGAGAAATAACTGAAAGGTGAGATTTAAATACAAAGTGAAATTTCAGTATTGTTCTGTAATAGGAACCACTCAGACTTGGTAATGTTCAAAACCCCATTAAAAGGGGTCAAATTTACTAAACAACTGAAATAACTAGAGAAAGTCAATACATTTGTTGCTTATACTCATACTGTCTCTCAGAACTATGATATTCTTCCTTCTCTCTGCATGTCATAATCTGAATTGTGTATACCCCCCCCCACAAAATTTATATTCAGGTTCTTACCCACAATACTTGTGAATATGGCCTTAATCGAAAAGTCTTACAGATGTAATCAACTTAGAATGTGGTCACACCAGACTTAGGGTGACCCTAAATCCACTATGACTGATGGACTTGGGAAGACACACATATAGGTGGACACACACATGCAAAGATGGAGACAAAAACTGGAACTATGCAGTTATAAGCGAATGAATGCCAGGAGTGCTAGAAACCATTAGAAGCAAGGAGATAGGCATGGAACAGTCCCCCTTCAGATTCCCCATGAAAGAATCAACCCTCCTTACATCATGAGTTAGGACTGTGGTCTCCTGAACTATACAAGAATGAATCACAGTTATTTTAACCCACCCAATTTATAATACTTTGATATCATATCCATAGGCGATGTATGTCTGTAATTCAGTGAAGGCAGTTCAAATGCCAATTTTTCACAGGCAAAGTCCTAATTTATCCAGCCCATACCCATCTTTTCCTCCTCTGAAGGAGGAAAACTTATCTTGATTATCCTTCTCATTTCAAATAGATAAGTGATACTATAGAATTGGAAATTGAGTCTCTTTGTAGCAACATTAGAATTACAAGATAACGCCCCCAAAACATGGCGGCGAACAGACGCTAGGATCAGGCTCTCCTGCAAAAAATCGATTCTTGGAGAAAAATATCCCTAACTTTGAGAGCTGTCTCAACGAGAACCGGATACTGTACGCAATACAATCGACCCTGGGGGTGCTTTGGACTTATAAATAAACTGAAGAGTCGGAGTAAAGAGAAGAGAGGGGACATCTAATCCCACACAAAGGAGGAGCAGAGAGGAGAGATGGGCGGACCAGCTCCCCCTGAGAGCCACTGAATACAAGGTTAGAAACTGCGGTGAGGTCGGAGGGCTCCGGCCAGCCGACTG